>SSNP01000007.1:1546301-1586553 GCA_006937955.1 Pachypanchax playfairii | reverse complement strand
TGTGTGTGTGTGTGTGTGTGTGTGTGTGAAGGCCACAGGGAAACCTCAGAGAAACTCCACTAATTGTGACTATTGGGCTTTACATGCAAGTTTTCTCAGGCTAATATCATTAGCTAATCTGCTGTGCGTTTTCCTCCTTGCCCCCTTCATCAGCGTGCCACTCTCTGTTAACACAACAACCCCCCCACCCCCATCCCTCCCCTCACTTTACATCCGGTGCCTGCTTTCCAGAGACCAGATTGCTGAGTCCAGGCTTGCACTTCTGGAAAGGCCTTACATCTGGGCTGCACTGACAAATAAGATTAATACCTCAGACACTCACAGACGCACATGCATGGGCATACATGCACATGTTTAGCACCCACGCACCAAGGTAACATCATGGATCATCTTCAAATATACACAAACATGCACATTTCAGCATCTACAAAACAGACAGCATCCTGCCGTCCCACCAGTGTTCCTCCAGGAAACGGATCACTCCAGGTCTACCTCCTAATTTTCTCTTTTGCACTCCCATAACCTCTAAATTTCCCACCCACAGATCGCATTTTCTGGAAGGTTGTATAGGTCCAAGAGACTGATGGCAACAAATAGTACGAGGCATTCGCAGAGAAGTTTCCAGAAGGTCTCAAAATGTTTGTGATTTTCTCACAGGGCCTCACTTTCCTGTCGCATCAATTTTGAACACGTTCACAAAGTTCACAAGACAAATGTTTCTCTGAAAATAGTCTTAGAGTTGTTGCACACATCTGGAACTGGTTTCAGCCTGGCCTTTGGGAATCAGATAAATTCAGGAGGGCAGGTGACCAAATAGCAAACAACTAAAAACTGCAAACAGACTGAAATGCAATTAAAACACTTAATTATTAAACTTTCACAAGAAAATCTGCACAACTGTCACACTTTGTTTGCAGTTTCATCCCACATGACCTGGTCATAGATACAAATTTACAAACTGTGTTACACAGAGCTCAGTGGGATTCCTACTGAAAATGCAGCAGTTTGTGTCACCAGCATTCACACCCCAGTGAGAAACTAGTTTTAATTCTCCACTCTGCTGGAAAACAACTTTCTGATGATGGATTTACCTTCCCATCTCACCCATTTTCCTCCCAATCCATATCACACATCTAACCCCCAAATTCTAATGCAAATGTCACATTCAAGTCAGGTTGAAGATGTTCCAAACTCTGGCTGGGTCAGTCATAAGAATTCAAAATATTATTTTTACTAAGAAAATTTCCCCGTCACATTGTGACAAATTCATTTTCCATAGAAAATGAGTGACGTAGAAACTAGTTCTAAGCCATCTCTAAAAACGAAACTTTTAATAACATTAATGAGCGAGTTTATAACCACGTATTCAAGAGCTAGTAAATGTGAAAGCGCTCAAATGATGTCACCTAAAATAACAGTTAGGGGAAAAAAAGCAGATAAGCGCAGATGAGGGTTATTTCCAGATGTGATTTATTTCTATACATGTAACCTCCATGTGTTCAGAGTGGAAACTCCCTGGCATTCTCCCTGCGGGTTGCCAAATATGTAATTTGGCCCACAAGGGAGCAGTGAGGTGTTAAAGGGGCCGGAGGTGCTGACACAACCACCATCTCCCACATTCAACTGTGATGGCCTGCATGACTCACCTGTCACTCGAGGCACCAGGGGTGAGTTTGAATATGTAGCTTGAGCTGAACAAAAAAACCAGTATAACATGAAAAGTAGAAGAAAAAACAAGCAGACTGAATGGGAAAATATTTGACTTGTAATGCCAGAGCTGAGGATCGGATAAAAGAGTAATTACTTAGACAGGGATGACTCTCGCCGGTCTCGCCGAAACACTTTCCCTGGTGTCAGCACCTTGGCTGTTCATCTGAGAACAGGAATAGAGCAGCAGCGAGAGACTGAGACAGTAGACACGAATACAGACAGATGAATATATCTATGTAAATGTTTGGGGTAAAGTTCACTGCTTGATCACATCTTTACACAAAGACAATGAAAATTTTGTAAACACGTGCAAAAAAAGCTGCAAAAACGTCCAGACATGCAAATTACAAATTATGAGTTATACTGACTAAATTTTACAGTACAAGAACCCAAGAGAAGGAGTCAAACTGTTTGAAGATTTAAAAAAATCCATTTTTTTTATGTACTCACTCAGAAAAACATAGAAATACAATGAAGAGAAACTAAATAATTGTCCAAGTCATTTTAATAATAAAAAATAAAACATTTGCTCTCTTGTTAACTGCAACGTTTCATTTTATAAAATGATAGAATTACAACAAACCCAGTATTTTGCGCGACATATAAATTTAAGAAAAGAGATTCAGTCTTTTTTAATTCATGTATGTTATTTCTGAACACAATCCATGACTCATGCAACAAAGTGAGAGGAAGCAGAAGCAAAAGTAACCCCTTTCACTGATTTGATATTGGCCCGTATAGCTTCCATGAAAATATATCAAACTGTCTTTTAGACGTTGCATGTGAGCAGGTGGAAGCGGAGAAAATATAAGTAATAATATTTAAACAAAAATAATAAAACACTTTAACTATGCAATCTTTGCAAGAGTCGTATTTCAATATCAGAATATAAAAGGGGGAACATTTGTGGAGATGATAAAAATGAATAACTACAGCAGGAAGTGTCATGATCAAACTTGTAATGTTGTTTGGGGGTATATTGTAGGTGCATTCCTCCACGCGCTGCACCCTTATCGGAGCAGCATCCCATGTCCTTATAAATAATTCATTTTTTAATCTGATTTCCCAGAGCGATTCTCAACGTGTTAGTCACATATTCAATAACGGAGCGCCGTGAATAATCTGGTTCTGTGTTGCTGTGATTTTTTTTTTTTTTTTTTTCGGCGGAGGATTTTCAGAGTCACTGTGACAGTTACAATGAAGGAAACGAAGAGGAGGGGAGCGAAGAGAACAGAGGAGAAGAGTCAGGTGCATCCATCTGTCAACATCCCTACAAGATGACAATGAACAGATGCACACGGTTGTGCTGCACAGCCTCGTTTCGGATTACTTGTCTCTCTCATTTGGATCCCGAGGATCAGCTCTGCCTCTCCTGGAGCTTCTCGTGCAGCCGCACATCTGGAGGGCTGAGGTTGACTCGTTCAATGATTAAACAATTTCTCAGCTGACAGTGAAAAGGAGGAAATCCTTAAGATGTTGAAAAAAAAACTGAAAACAGAAAAAGAATAAAATTCTCCACATGATTTTATAGTTGCAGTAAAATAATTTGCATGACAATAATAGTGTAACAGTTTGTGGACTTTTCTTTGGCTTTGAACAGAATTTATAAGGAAAATGAAACACATGACAGACCAAAGTCTAACTGGGAAACAGACATGGCACATTTTATCTTCAATGAGTCATTTTCTTTTGTTTCAAGAATAAGTTCCAATATTTTGTATTCTAAAACCACAAATACAAAGAAATAAAACAAAAGATTTAATGCTAAATAAAACTTAAAGAAGAATTTGCTTTGAATAAAGTTTTTAGTTCTGACACATGTTGAGGGATGAAAGGATGATCCTACTCAAGGATATCACTGTCCTTTATTCTACTGGGTCTGTAGTTTGAGTCATGTTATATTTGCTCTGTTCTTTCTTAGAACTTTGTTAAAAACTGACCCAACATGCACTGATTTCAATACGTCTTTCATTTGTTAATGAAATTGTCACATACATATGCCTCTAGTTCGCAAATTTGGTATTCAAACAGTTTGGAGCCACAAATAAGGGAATCCTGCAGCAACAGAGCTGCAGTTCAGTGAAATGGATTAATTTCTTTCTGTCAGTACCAAAATTAAAATAACAACAATAAAACATCATCCAGAGGCAACACAGATATAAAGAGAAACACACACAGGAAGAAATTTGAGCAATCATTAATGGAGAGCACCTTTATCTCTGCCTGTGTGTAGACTAATCTAAGCAACAAGGCCTGAAAATGTTTCTGAGATCAGGGTTTTATTCTTTTAGCAGACTTGATCATCTGCAGAGAGAGCATGAAGCTCAGTACATCATTACAGACAGAGCGAGTGTTTCTTGTCCGCTCTGTAAACAAGACTAAAAGTACATCTTTCATACATTTAATTAGTCCAGTCCCTCATGTCCACTCAGCAAGTTTGTTCATATTCTGTGACATTAAGTAACTAAATATAAAATGATGAAACCAACTGTTTAACAATCTTCATCTATTAACTTTATTATCACGCAGAACTTTGTAACCTAACCTCTGCCCGCTCGTCGTGACAGAGTTAATGATAAAGATGTCTTGTGGCAGGATGTGGTGTGACTGCTGGAAGAGAAAAGGACGGCTGACTCTTGGAACGCTTTCTGGACAGTAAATGGACAAGATCTGCAACTCTGTGTCACGCACACACACATAAACACACACCAACACCAAGAGACGAAGGCAGCAGTAAAACTCACTGGGCAGGTGGACAAACCTTGAGCGCCCCCTTGTGTTGTTTTTCTATAATCTACTACAGGCTGCAGCAGTGTGAAGAAAAAACATATTCTTGTATATATGTTTTAGCGTGTCATAATTAAAAGGGTTGTGTAACTTCCTGTATAATTCATAATAGATAAAATCAGCTGGACGCAGACACAAAATATTAAACTAACAAACAAAAAAATTGTTCTAGACATATATCTGTTTTACTTATATCATTTGTTTTATCTAGATTATTCTATAACTCATCCTCAGATGGTTTATGTGTTTCAGCACCAAAAAAATTTGAGTTTTGGCATTAAATTAGTGAGTTAAACCCCAGAAAAACTCTGCCGTGAAGTCTTTCTCTCAGCTTAGCAGGCAACAAATCTCACACCCGTTTTGTGTAGACCGAGTGTGATCCAAGGCCTTGCCTTCCATCTGAGGCGAAGCCTAATGTGTGTTTTCCATCCAGGACCCACATAAATGTTTTGTGTGTTTGTGATTAAAAAGGGAGATATGAGAGCCGAGGCGTTTCTGCAATCTTTGCACATCCTAATTTGGTACTCAGGGAGTTAACACACCTGCCAGCTTCCTGCTGACGAGGGTGATTTCTTAACTGTTGTTGTTTGTGCGTCAGTTTAAGGAGAGGTGAGGACAGTGAGAAAAGGGAAAGAAGTCGGCAGCGGGCAAAAGACAGAGCAAACGCACACACCCACGCACAGACACACACACACACAAGCACAAATCCCTGGCTGCTGCCAATAAGAGGCAATTTGAAACATGTAAAAACGGTGACTGCTTGATGATTGATGGTAGTTATTTGTGGCTTTTCTTGCCCGCCTTCATTGCCTCCACTTCCCCTTCTTTCCCCCTTTTTTTCATCTAACTCCTTCTCCTCTTTTTGCTCTCCTCGCTCCAGGACAACGCGAGGATGATTAACATTGTGTAATGTTGTGTAAGGGACACTCTGTCCATCACTCATGTCTTGTCTGACATTCATCAAAGTCTGATTTCTGACAAAGTATAAAAACAGTCAAGATACAAAAACACTGAAATTAGATCAACTGTACGATGTAATTTATCATATCTGCTGAAAAGATGTTTATCCCAGGCAATTAATAACACAAATACTTTTATTCTACAGTTTAAAGAACAATTAACGCATTAATTCAAATTTTATTAAATTGTATTTATATAACTTGTGTTAAAAAATCCCGTATATAATTTTAGATTCATATTTATGTGTTTAGATGGAAGCAGACATAAAAAAAAGTCTGAAAATAAATGAATAAGTGTTGTTTAGGGTGTTTGTCATGACAGTCACAGTGTCAGCTCCCCATCAGTCCCACACTAACACTGCTCATCAAAGTGTGTGTGTGTGTGTGTGTGTAGGAAGAGGAAGATAAGCAGAGAGGAAGAGAAGAGGACACAGGAGGCCACAGTGCCACTTCCTCATCCATCATTCCATAAGGCCAAACTTTCAAATCAAAGGGAGAAAGAAGCAGAGGATAGTCAGACAAGAAATGTTTTCACAGAATGTTTCTCCGCTTCCTTCCACTTTTCCTCAAGTGATCAATGAAGCAGAACCCCGTCCTCGATTGTTCGCCAGCCAGGAATTCCTCTGATTCTCTTTACTGACCTTTTTTTTGGCCAACAAATCGTCCTCTTTTCTGCCAGATCCCCTGGTTCTTCACCAACAGACATGGGGGAGGGTTAGAGAGAAAGTGGGAGAGCACGTAGGGCACAAGGGGGGAGACAAGACAGAACAGGGCCTTTAGTCTAGAGATCATTACCTTTACATTATTAATGTATGGCCAAACCACAAAGGACATTCTCAGACAATGAGGAGGAAAGTGGCTGCTTCTCTCTTCTCCAAAGAAGAACTTGTAGAGAATTTCTAAACAAAACTATGACGAGTGCATTCTAAGTAGCTCCCAAAGACTACTGCTGAGAAAGACAATAAAAAGTTCCCCAAGGACATGGATCTTATTAACAATAACTACACAATTCAGCTGTTACAACAGAAATCTTCCATCCACCAACAGAGACGAAGTTAAGCCAAATGTTTAAAGTTATTCATCAATCAAAAAGTTCCTTTTATTTCAGTGTAAACATCATCGACATAGCTGATGAACTGAACATTATATTTGTGGTTATTTGAAAGTTTATTTTAGGTAATTCTGTTCTCAATGTTAGTGAAATTAAAATAGCCTCAGTTATTCTGTTAAATCATAAATAAATAGACACCGGGGCATAAAGCTGTTGTTAGTGCTAACACAAAATCAACACCTCCTAGTGGTGGGTTGTAGTATTGGTTTTAAGTCCCGCCCCCTTTGTTGTTTTGAAGAAGAAAAAAATTACAAGCCTCAGATTGTTTTTATTGTCTAATATTGACTCCTATTGAATCACACAGTTCTAACTCTGCTGTCATGTATTCAAATGTTTGTTGTGATGTATTATTTGACGCTTAAAGTCACATGATCGGGGTGCGAGTGAGATTTACAGCCTCGTCTCTATTGTGCAGACTCTGCATTATCATCACAGCGTGGAAGTGCTTGCAAACAGGAAATTGTAGCTTCATTTTTAAAAATATTAAGGTAAACAGAGATGCGTCATTCATCATTATAAAAGTTGATCATTTAAACTAAAACATTTTTGTTGTTTTGCATTCAAAATGTAAAAAATTCACAGGATGCAATTTGTTGAATTCTTATTATATTTTTTTCATTTTTATTAATTGTCACAGCTTTAAATATGTTCTTTTTAAAGTATCGGTTTTAAATTATACAGTAAACAAATAAAATCTTAGAGGTGAACATCTCTACAAGTCCTCTTCCAAATTTACATGAACTAAAAGTCTAAAATTGTGCCACACATCAGCATATGTACACATTATACACAGAGCATAAAGCCGATTTAACACACACTTTGGGAAAGCTGCGAGAATAATTAAGGAGTGTGCTGTGTGTTTCATTAAATGCTCAATATATCTTGTGTTTTCTGGATCATTTAAGCCCCATTACAGAACAGTAGCATTGCTTTAATTTCTAAAGTGCCTTTCAAAGGCATCACCTCAGGCGCCTATTTCTGCTTCCTCACACACACCTTTTGCATGCATGCAAAGACATTTGAATGTACACATTATGTGCATCATGAACATACACACACACATTTCTAAGAGAAAATCTGTGACCAGGACACCTGCTTTTTACTCCCATAAAGAACAGATAGTAATAAATCTAACAGTTATTACAGATGTTTGTCTCTTTCGCTCGCTTAAAGGAATATTTTGGCCATTTTGAAGAGTGTTTCTTTGAAAAAGTAATACATTTATCCATCGTAGATAACGTCGCAAATACATCTAGAGAGTTTAAATCAGACAAGATGAATGGGCTGATGGTTAATCTGTCTACTGCGAAGACAAAATGGATTTAGTCTCTAAAATTTCACAGCAGTTCATGTGAATGTTCTTTTATTATTATTTCTACCACTGTAACTTTCACATTATGTGAGTATTTCAGCAGAAATGTTAAGACGTTCCTGGAGGACATCATCCTTGGATGCATACAAAGTGCTACAACTGGCTGCAGCTTGTACAACCTATAAAAACATAGAACTCCAAGACAACAACCATGTTATGCCAAACTGACAGCTGTGTCAAGTTTCATAAATTTGTATTCAAATGAACTGTTATGAACGTTTGGTGAATCAAGATGGCAGCAATCTACATTTCTCTTCAGCTGTTTCTCAGAAGTCTGTGCTGCCTATAACAGGTGAGATATCAATTCTTTGAAACTTTTAAACAAAAGCGTCATTCAAAATGGTCAAAATATACCTCAGCTTTTCTGTGTTGACCGCAGCCTTGTAGTGCATGAGGATGTCGTCTTCGTTACCAAACTCATTTACCCCGGGCTCACACTGCATCCAGATCCGGTCCGGTGCGGCCCCCGCAGGTATTCCGTAAGATTAAAATCCCTTTTGAAGGCTCACAGTAACTCCACGCGGTGCGGGTCCGGTTACGGGGGCCGTACGGCACAACGGAAAGAATCCGCAAGGTTCTTATTTTTGCCTGACGCCGGAGAGGATCCGCGTCAAGTTTGATGAAATCTGACAAGCTATACAGGAAGTGTGGCTTGAATATCCGGTGTTTTTTAAAATAAACAAGTGTACAAACAATTGTAACTTGACTCTTCTTTTTAGACAGCACACGCGCTAATAGGAAATGTGAACATTACATCACACAAGTCGCATAGCCCACACAACCGAATATGGCTATTGTTTACTAGGAACTTCCTAAATAATGGACGTGTTCTCGTGTGAAGTCCCGACAAAACGATAGCCCACGTGAACTTCTGTTCTCGCAAGTGGCGTTTCCACACTCAGCACCGGAGCTGGCCGCACTCCCTATCTGGAGCAGATGTGAGTGGTAGCTTGCGGAAAAACCGCACCGAATCCAGACCGAAGCCGTTCCGTAGGCAGTATGAGCCCGCAGTTAACTGTGTGTTAACTATCTATAGGATGAACCAGGTACCAAGGTCAGAATCTCAGTAAGTGTATTTTTTGGAAGGATTTAATTCAAAGTGTTTGCACACGTGTTACAGTGGGGCAAAAAAGTATTTAGTCAGCCACCAATTGTGTAGGTTCTCCCACTTAAAAAGATCAGAGAGGCCTGTAATTTTCATCATAGGTATACCTCAACTATGAGAGACAAAATGAGGAAAAAAAATCCAGAAAATCACATTATCTGATTTTTAAAGAATTTATTTGCAAATTATGGTGGAAAATAAGTATTTGGTCAATAACAAAAGTTAATCTCAATACTTTGTTATATAGCCTTTGTTGGCAATGACAGAGGTCAAACGTTTTCTGTAAGTCTTCACAAGGTTTTCACACACTGTTGCTGGTATTTTGGCCCATTCCTCCATGCAGATCTCCTCTAGAGCAGTGATGTTTTGGGGCTGACGCTGGGCAACACGGACTTTCAACTCCCTCCAGAGATTTTCTATGGGGTTGAGATCTGGAGACTGGCTAGGCCACTCCAGGACCTTGAAATGCTTCTTACGAAGCCACTCCTTCGTTGCCCGGGCGGTGTGTTTGGGATCATTGTCATGCTGAAAGACCCAGCCACGTCTCATTTTCAATGCCCTTGCTGATGGAAGGAGGTTTTCACTCAAAATCTTACGATACATGGCCCCATTCATTCTTTCCTTTACACGGATCAGTCGTCCTGGTCCCCTTGCAGAAAAACAGCCCCAAAGCATGATGTTTCCACCCCCATGCTTTACAGTAGGTATGGTGTTCTTTGGATCCAACTCAGCATTCTTTCCCCTCCAAACACGACAAGTTGAGTTTCTACCAAAAAGTTCTATTTTGGTTTCATCTGACCATATGATGTTCTCCCAATCCTCTTCTGGATCATCCAAATGCTCTCTAGCAAACCGCAGACGGGCCTGGACGTGTCCTGGCTTCAGCAGGGGGACACGTCTGGCACTGCAGGATTTGAGTCCCTGGCGGCGTAGTGTGTTACTGATGGTAGCCTTTGTTACTTTGGTCCCAGCTCTCTGCAGGTCATTCACTAGGTCCCTCCGTGTGGTTCTGGGATTTTTGCTCACCGTTCTTGTGATCATTTTGACCCCACGGGGTGAGATCTTGCGTGGAGCCCCAGATCGAGGGAGATTATCAGTGGTCTTGTATGTCTTCCATTTTCTAATAATTGCTCCCACAGTTGATTTCTTCACACCAAGCTGCTTACCTATTGCAGATTCAGTCTTCCCAGCCTGGTGAAGGTCTACAATTTTGTTTCTGGTGTCCTTTGACAGCTCTTTGGTCTTGGCCATAGTGGAGTTTGGAGCGTGACTGTTTGAGGTTGTGGACAGGTGTCTTTTATACTGATAACGAGTTCACACAGGTGCCATTAATACAGGTAACGAGTGGAGGACCGTGGAGCCTCTTAAAGAAGTTACAGGTCTGTGAAAGCCAGAAATCTTACTTGTTTGTAGGTGACCAAATACTTATTTTCCACCATAATTTGCAAATAAATTCTTTAAAAATCAGACAATGTGATTTTCTGGATTTTTTTTCCTCATTTTGTCTCTCATAGTTGAGGTATACCTATGATGAAAATTACAGGCCTCTCTGATCTTTTTAAGTGGGAGAACTTACACAATTGGTGGATGACTAAATACTTTTTTGCCCCACTGTATATAAGGAGGAACCTCGTCCACGTTTTACAACTTTGATCTTGAACATTTGCATTTGCAGGCATGAGAGAAGTGTCTGCTGAGCCAGCTGCAGATTGAAGGGATGTGGAGGTAAACGGAGTGTTGTTCGGAGCAATTGATACATTGCAAATAGAGTGGGCTTCCTGTCCCGGGTTTTGTGGCTAAGGTGCTAAACGCTTCAGGAAACCAGATACACTTGCACATTAACTACAGAGATGGAGAGACGAGCCTGTGGGGGGTGAAAGAAGTAGGAGAAAGTTGGAGAAGTGTGAGTCATTTCGAGGTTACAGTACACATCCAATAATAATCTTAGTTTATTCAGAGCTTTTTATGTCAAATAGGCGTTCATTTCTTGGAGAAAGTCTTTGTTGTTTGTTCTCCTCCTTCTCTTTAATGAGACGGAATGTGACTAAATTAGGAGGCAAAGCGTCATTTACAAGACAATCAAATGATCCTTTACAAAACACACTCAGTATGCATTAGATGTAGGCTTTGTGTATATAGGATGGACTCCTTATGCACTCAGATGAAGAGTAGGGGGGTGTTTGAATGTTGCACAGTGGTGTAAAATGCCAAACTGAAATCATCCATCACGACACAATAAAAAGGCCTCCAGCACTTTGAGTGGGTGAGAGGAGTAAGATGTTTGTAGTGGCCCACTGGGTTTCCGTCTGTGGAGGAGGGAATGCGCAAATGAACGTGTAAATGTTAAAAAATGTTCTTTCTATTAGAGGAATTGCATCATTAAATCACGTTATAAAAACAAAAAATGCACCATTAATTTCCTTCCCAAAACAGCGTCCCCCTTGTCCCTGTGCCCATCTCTGCAGCCCCCCACGGGGGCGTCCATCTCAAAGCCATTTCATTCCATTACACAGATCTGGAGATCTACACGTGTCTGGGAAAGGAGAGAGAGTCGAAAAATAAATACGTGTATGATAAAACTGTAATTGTACATAAGCTTGTTTCTCCGCTGGCCGTGCAGCAAACAGGTAGTGTCTCCTTTCCTCTTTCTGCCCTTCCTCCATTAGGACATGAAAGGTAGCATGAATAATAGATGAGGGAGGTGATGAGATCAATCAGGGGATATCAGTCTAGGAGATAGGAGTGGACAGAGTAGGTTGTATATCTGCAGCAGACTGGACCAGAACAGCAGGACCGGCTGTCAGAGATATCAGGAAGAGGCGGAGATAAGCTGTGATCTATAGAACATGAGGATTGCTTATAAGAGTCCAAATATATGTAAAGTGGTGGACTGAGAAGCATCTCATCTCAAGCCTGTATCAGCGTCCAGAGACGTGCAATATATTGACCTCCTGCTCTTCTGCATCTCACGTGTGTGACAATGCCACCGCAGCATGACAAATGTAAACAAAAGGTTCCCCTATTTATCACTGTACACGCGAGGGTGATGCTAATTATGTAACTGAGAAAATCATGACATTTTGTGGCTTTGTTTGTCCTCTAAGAGATTACAGTGCTGAGCATGAAGGTGTGGAAGGTGAATAAATAGCCTTGCAGGCTTTCAGTGGGGAGACGTATGAAGGTGGAGAGACAACCGTAAAAAAATAAACTCACAAACACACCTACACATAAATGCACTTTGCATACCTCGTCCCTGCTTGCGGGCGTGATTAATCCAGCACACAGTGAGAAAATTTTGACCCTAAACAGAAAAGTACTGTTGAGGCTGCAGGAGTCATTGATTTATGTTGGTACTCGTCCGTCCACATTAATTATCCCCGTGCAGGTGCAGGCCCAAATTCTTCATCCACCAGCTGTAGCTGCATGCTGTATCCATTCTTACGCACACACAAACAAGAAAAAAAACATAACAAAAAAATAAAGCAGGCACACGCAGCTTGTCCTGATTGTCTTGCCAGGCTGTGCCTTTGGTATCTGGGTGGCAAACAGAACACTGGCCATCAGAGCAGTGAAGGATTGTGCACCCAGATTTAGCAGACACACAAATAACAAACCGACAGCAAATACAAAACGGATTTTATCCTGGAACATCCTATTACAGCGCAGGGTTTGCAGCATCTATCGTTTCTCTTTTCTTCTGCGAATCCCATCAGTAAATCTTCTACTGGAGCAGCAACATCCCAGTGAAAAAGTGCTCCATTACAGTAGTGCAGATAAATAATAATTTTCACACTCACAAAGCAGAACAATCAATTGTACAAGTTTCAGAGCGTTTAACTGAGCTCAGCCGAGAAAAGGTTTTAAGTCCTTCTGAAGCAACTTTGGGAAACATAAACTATAAACTTTGCTAATATTATTTATTGAGTCTGTTCTTACATGTGATTAAATATTTTGGCCATTTTGTAGAGTCTTGTTGCATCAAAGCTCTAAATCTTACACGTAAATTACTTTCTGAACGACTCTGACAAAAATGTTGTAATATCTAAATAATCCTATAAAATGCAAGAAGTGATGCTGTGCAAAGATTTATCAAATAATGTTGTTATGAGCTGCTTTTTATTTTGGAGACTGGAGCTGTTTTAAGGCAGCAGCAATCTCTGTTGCATCATTAATGGACAAACTCCTTCTCTGTGTTGTTCTAGAAGCTCTCTATAACTGATAAGGAATCAATATTAACTTTTACACACATAGAAATGGTTTCAATATTCCATTAAGTTGGGTAAAAGTGAAGAAAATGCTACTTTGATTTGTAATTTTTTTAGTTGTAGCTTCTCTCATGTTAGTATTTTCATCTTTTAGATACAATTTGAGACTTTGAGTCCACATTTTGAGATGATCTACAGAAATCAAACAAAATTTAAACATGACATAACTGCATATTTTTACAACAATTGTTTTAAAAGTTAAAAGTTAAAGTCATGAAAGGATTTAAGTAATATGATACAAATAGTTTGCGTTTTCTTTATGCACTTGATCATTAGCTTTTTAGTTAAGTTTATATTGATCAGCAAATCATTTGGGCTCTAAAGTCTTTGCCACAGTTATTTTATGGATTGGACATTTGATTAAAGTTTAGGAACCAACAAATTTTTTGTATGAGCAAAACAGTTGTGCTATCTGCAACTTTGGCTGAAATACCATTATAACTTCTTTTAAGTTGAAATTACTGACACAAGGTGTTTGTTTGTTCAGACACATTAACCATGCTGTAAGAACTGTGTGAAACCACAAAAAAAATAAATTCTAACATATGAATGACATAAAAACAGAAACTCGCATCTCATTGGCCGCGTTAACTTAAAGGGGTTAAAAATTGTACTTCTGGCAGTACAACTTCTACTGAATTAGTTTTGACAAACATCATCTTGATGTATCTTCATATGGCTTCAACACACACTGATGCGTGCCATGCTGCCCTCTACAGAAGAAATGTTTTACATATATAGTAGATGGAACATACACAAAAATATTGGCTCCAGTATAAAAACATAAAACAAACCTTTCATTTGCAATACAATATGTTTTATTAAACATAAACTATTCAAAAATGATTGAATCACCTTAAAACTGCATGGCAGCTACGATCAATGTTTCCCCAAAAATCAGAGGATGTCCTGCACATGGAGTTTTAAATGAAACCTTCACGTACACTAAAAATATTGTTAAAATCTGCTTCTCTCATAAAATAACTCAGTTTGCATGTGGATGACAGCATGTGATTGCAGCTGTATGAAAACTGTAAATGCCTCCATGTTATTGTGATTAAGGTTTTAAATAGAAAGATTAGGGAACTGCTAAGATCGTGTAGCTCAAAATGCTTTATTGAGGTAAATCTTCCAAACCCTTAAAGTTTCTTTTTACCTTCTTCTTCATTTTGTTCCTTTTTGTTGGTCTTTTTGTTATATTGTCCCCAGGCAACAGCAGGCTGAGAGCCACACCTGTGTTAGTATCTGTGTGGTACAAGCAGCTCTACTACTGCACTTACCCAACAGAGCCAGTGGTGTGTGATGTGTCACTGAGAGCTGCACTCATTATGGCCTACATTAGCACCCTACCTCGCCCTGATTACTCCCCCGCTGAGCTGAAATCTACAATACAAGTGTGTTTCCTTGTGTGTGTGAGACAGTCAGACAGAGAGGAGGGAAACAGGAAAGAGGGAGTGATGCTGTAGGAGGAAAAAAGAGAGGCTTCTTCCCACTTTAGGACGAACGCTGTCCTCATTCCATTGACAGCTTCCTCATTTCTCGGATACAAATGGTTGCCAGTGCTGGTCGGCATGCATCAGAAGCTTGGGAGAGGGCCCCATCACTGCTGCTCTGTTGCTCTCATTTATTACCCAGTTTGTTTGCACTCTTATCCGTGGCCTTGCCCTGCCAGCCCATCCATCAACACACAGACACACCCAGACACACACACACATGTCTCCTCACCAACTGTCAGCACCTTGTATTCCTTGAACATGAGACTCCAAAACACAGACGTGTAGTTTTCACATTTGCATCAGCCCTCAATTGACTTAATGCAACACTCTCGTACTGTACGGCATCCTGAAAACACACACTTACACGTGTAGTTCAATGAGGAATTTCCCCCACCTCTGTTTTCTGTCACATCACTTTATCTTTGTCATCTGTTCTTTGCCTTCGCTCCTCTCTCTACATTCGGTTTTATTATGTTTTAATACTTTTACCCTGTCACAAATTCCCCAGAGAATAAATGTCAATATGAGCCTGGTGTTGATCAAAATGTTTCCTAATTCGAATCCATTAATCTGCTTAATCTTTCACCCATTAAAAAATTGTAGGGGTAAAGAAAAGAGAGAATAAATAAGTAGTAAACATGCAGTGATTAACTTTGAGTAAATGTTTTAAAGATAAAACATTTCAGAAAGAAAGTGAACAAGGTAAAACATTATCCCTCGAATATCTCAAGCCTACATTTAACAATGCAAAAGCTCCAAAAAAAAACACTTTTCGGCTACCAACTCCAGGTTTTAAATGTAATTTGAAAAAAAATATCACATGCATACAATAAGGAACAGGAGAACAAACACAAAGTCTGTCCACAGAATAAATCTTTTGCCAAGAATTATGGTCATCTTCTGCAAGGTTCTGCAAAACCTTCATTTTCTGGGAACAAATTGAAATGAGATAATCCATAGAGTTAATTATGGAGATTTGACTCAAGTGGGAGACGTCAGTCAAGTGAAACACTTCCCTCTGCCAATCCTGATAAAACTTTGATATGTAAATAACCAAAGTAATCTAATATTCTTTCATATACATATTAAACACACAGAAACATGTAATACAGATCTCTTTCATTAGGCTATACAATATTTTTAAAAGGGGAAACAACTGCTGTGTGGCACGACACATACACAGACTCACACAGAGCATATTTTGGGGGCCAGCTGCCAGTGAATGAAGGATCTCCTTCCCAATTCACTTGTTATTGTGCTGTCTGGGTGACAAGTATACCTATACAGTGAGTATTTATTTCCGGAATGTTTTGTTCCGTTTTCCTGCAATGATGAATGTTTCTTTTATAAATCCATCGCCAGGCCTTTTAAACCATAAACAATATTTCTCACACCCAGATTCCTTGTGCAGCAGTCTTACAGAACCTTGAGATTTCCAGGCTCTGATTTAATGGCTCGTAATTCTTGAAAGGCAATCCTTCTTCACCATCCAACGCTCGGATGCACCATGGTTCGTGTAGCCCACCCCGCTCGGCCTCTGCACCCCTCCAGATCCCCAGGCCAGTCCAACGCCAGTTAAAACTGTTCAACTGGAAACAGCATCATACCCCCTTGTGTCACGGAATTACCTGCTGTGAGCTGACAGGACTGGGCTTCCTGTTAAAGTTTCTTTTTATTCTTACACACACTGGCTTTTCATAATCAGTTTGTTCTAAGATCTGTTTCCGATCATTAGCATAACAGGAAGATGTTCCATTTAGGCAATGGTAAATATTCCTATTGAAGTCTTTCTTGCATATAATATTGTCCAAATCGTATTAAAATGTGTCATTATCCAAAGTTGTGCACACAACCTGACAAATTTCTATTTGCATGATCTTTAATGTTAAATTTGTTCAGTAAAAAAACTTGATACGATACGATACGATACGATACGATGCGATGCAATGCGATGCAATACGATACAATATTTCCAGTTTCCTCCCACAGACCAAAACTTCTTGTCCAATGAGGATTGGAGTCAGACACCAGCCCCCTCCTCCTGCAACCCTGCACACAAAAAGCAGATGAGAAATAATTCATTGACATCCATCAGTCTGGAAAGGGTTACAAAGTCATTTTTAATGTTTGGGATTCCAGAGAACCACAGTAAGAGCCATTATCCCCAAACGGAGAAAATAGTGGTGAATCCCAGGACTGGCTGTTAAACCAGAATTACTCCAAAATCATTAACAAGTCATCCAGGAAGTCACAAAAATACCCAGAACATCTAAATCTCTGCAGGCCTCACTTGTCTCAGTCAGGGTCAGTGTTTATGAGTCAACAAAAATAAAAAGGTGGGCTGAAATAGAATCACCTGGAAAGTTACAAGGCGGAAACACTGCTAACCATCTCAAATGTTCAAGTCCTAATGAGACTTTTTTTAAATATTCTGTGGACTGACGAGACAAAAGAGAAACTTTATGGAAGATGTGCATCCTGTTACATTTGGAGTAAAACTAACAGGAAAAACACAACTTTACCTTAAAAATCTTTCCTGATATCGTTCATTGTGTTGTCACATAGACGAGGTTGAGTTGGTGTTAAAGTGTGTTATAAACAAACCCAGCAAGTCAACTAAGTATGAGGAGGAACACGACAGTGAGTTAAAAAAGCAATCATTAAGCTGGTATCTCTAATTGTGTTGCTTTCTCTCTATGTGTATAATCCCTTTTTCCTCGCTTTGCCTTCATTAACAATGAATGAATTAATTAGAAACCTTCATAGAATTTCTGCACAGTGAACCCAGGAGATAAAACACATCCTATTCCTCAGACTTGTTCTTGTCCTCCTGTTTTCCTTTTTTTCTGCTCTCTCCTCCCTCTGCTCTTAATTGTATTGTTTGCTTGTTGTGTCGATAGCAGGATTAATTTCACTATAGATCAGGATTATTGACCTTCTCATCAATGTTATTTCATTTCTGTAAAGTGCTAATTATAGGGAACAGGGGAGAGCAAATTGCATTGTAACTTGCCTCACTTGCTTTCCAATAAAACAGAAAGAAAACAGCATTAATTTCCTCTTAGTTGCTCTCCTTGGTAAACTAATTCGAACAGCATCACGCTGTCTGTCCGTGACATCGAGGTGGGATGTTGTTAGCGAACGCTGTACGTGATCGGGCAGCTTATGTTCAAAGAGATGTTGACTACTCTGACCCTTTCCTCTCCACCAAATACAGTTCCTGTCACAGTCACTGCACTCGATGCTCTTTTCTTGGTTTTCTCACTCCATTCCAGAGAAGGAGGAGGGCACAGTTCATAAACAATTAACCGGCTGGATAAGTGATACACTCAAGCTCTAACAGACCTGAAAAACATTGTGTTATAAATTCTGGTAATTGACTGAAGGGAGGTGAGAATCAGGCCACTGAGACAAAGTAATAGAAGGTGTCTTGCAATTTTGCATCATTATGATTTTATATAAAGTGACAGAGAGGATATAGGCAGATGTGTAGACAACTGTATAAATGTCTTTAAGTGTGCAGTCTCAACCAGATCATCAAAAAATCTCAAGAAGCCCAGTAATTGGCAACAATATATTCATTATGCGACTGCAGATAACTTCCAAAGGTCTACCTGCATACGGTAAACCCTAAGACCCTCTTTGCCACCCTTTCTCCTTCTTTCCACCCCTCCCATCACCAGCAATCCTCTAATGAACTGAAAGGTCAGAGCACTAATAAAACTATTAGCAAAAATGAATCTCTCAGATGTGTTAATGCACTTTTAATTCCTGTTAGCAAATTTCATCCCCCAGCAGTTTGCGGCTCGCTAATGAGAAATAAAACGCTCCGCTCTTGGGATGGGGGATGGGGGAACGGGTCGATGCTCTGGCTACTCCGTAGTCTTCTCAAAGTATATACACACACATGCATGCACAAACGCAAGTAATGTACACTTACAGTGCACTTCACTCACACACGCACACACCCACACACACTCTGGATGTGCTAGATGTTATTCACGGACCGAGGCCTGTTTTCAGCCCTGTGATTCTGCAGGGTTAATTAAAGAGCACATCTCCATCTGTTCTCATTCATCCTCAACTCAGTTTCTTCCCATCAAGCACACAAGACAGTCACACATACACTAAATCACACTCACTTTTACTACTGAAGACTTGACACTGCAGCCTTTAGAGGGACACGGATAAACATACTTGGACCTGAAGACATGATCTGACCTCTGTAAGCAGCTTGTCTTTTGACCTGGCTAATGAGGTACAAACCAAGCTTGACCCTGATGTCTAAAAGCCACCAGAGGATGTTTAAGTCACTGAAGCTGAAATGTCCGATGTGTGTGTCTAAGTGTGTTTTCGTCAGCCTACTGTCACATGTGGAGGTCAAGGTTCAGAAAGCTTTAAGAGCAAACTTTTTCCACTACCATAAATTTTCCAGGAGAAAAGAAATTCCAGAAACCAGTAAATTATTAATGTATTAATTTGCTTACAAGTGCAACTAGAAAAAATATGAAAGACGTGCAGAAACCTGATGTCCAAAATACAAAGAAATTAGGTTGTTTATCAGTCATTGGTTGGATTATACGCCACTGTATATTTTAAAAAAAACATTTTTCTGAATAAATTTTTTATTCTCATTCTAAATAATAATTTGTGCTAATACATGTGTAAATTTTAAATTTTTTAATAATTCTCTTGTGGCCCAGACTCTGCTTACCTACATTTTTCAATGACTCTGTCCCTATCCATGATAGGATGAAGATAATAAATTGTTTTAACAAGTATTTTATAAATTTAACATATAATTGGTCTATAATTACTTAAAACCAATTAGAATTAACTAAAACAGACCAATACCCAGTCTTGTGAGTTAGAAACTAGATGAGTTTTTAATCCCAGTGCTTTCATGTCTGAATATCAATCAGGGTTCAGAAAAAAACATGGCACCATCACAGCAGCAATGACAGTAATAAACGACGATGTTGTTGCACTCGACAAGAAACAGCCTTGTGCTTCACTTTTTATAGACTTGCCAACAGGATTTGACACTGTTGACCATGACATTTTAAAATTTAGACTCTTTCAGTAGGGATGCTCAGAACATACCTTGTTTGCAAATGTCCTTGATAACAGGACACAGTGCATTAAATATGATGGTCTAAATTGAGAATTTGTTGCAGTTTGTAAATGTGTGCTGCAGGGGTCTGTACTGGGCCCCTTTTTACACTATTTACATGATTGAACATACTCTAAAGGAGTCAGATGGTAATTTACATTTACTGCTGTGGTTCAACTCTTGTTCAGGCCATCAACTCTCTCAGTACTTTAACTTAAATTTGTTTTTATTACAAGCGAGACAAAGTTTATGTTATTTTATAATTCAAGGAGGTTTGTCACTTATAATTACCTTATAATTACTAAGGAGGTGATGTTTTCATCAGGGTCTGTCTGTCTGTTAGCAGGATAACTCAAAAACGAATGGATGGATGTTGATGAAATTTTAAGGAAAGGTCGGAAATGGCCCAAGGAACAATCGATTATATTTTGGGGGTGATCTGGATTACCATCTGGATCCAGGGATTTTGTTAAGGATACGGACATATTACTTTCTACAAAATGTCCACTTGGCGGAGGTCTGCGCTCTCCGAGTGCTTTTCTAGTTCCTTCAGTGACCACTCTTGAAGGTAAACACATCTGGATGTCTTGATTGATGACTCCTTCGCCTTCAGGCTGCATGTAGACAAACTTGGGAAGAATTTGAGGTTAAAATTAGGTCTTTATTGTTGAAATAGGCTGTTTTCCTTTTAAAGGAAAAAAGCAGCTTGTCACTGTGACAGTTTTACCTCTTACATTAACTCTAATCCAGTCAAAACTACTTTACAGTTTTAGCCTTATTTGTATTAATCTTGTGTTTATCTATCTAAGGAATGTGGAAATAAGTCATTTGCTAATCAGCTCCAATGAATTTTCCCCTTTATGAGTTTAATGGTTTTGTACATGTTCATGTAAAAGTGGGAATGTAGGTGGAAGTAAAAGAATTTTAATTTCTATAACTTTCAGTTCTATTAGAGAGCTGCACTCATTCTGCTAAAAAGATAATTATATACAAGAACTACAAACATCTACCATCTTAACAAAAAAACACAGGAAGCATTTGCCTTTTTAACTGTTTAATTCTTTCTAACTTATCCTTGTAGCTTGTTCTTAGTGTCATCAGTACCTTGCAGTGCAAGCAAACCCCAAAATTATTTATTCCGGTCAAAGAACAGTGATTAAAATAAGTGATTGGCTATGACTGAGATCTCATTTGACAGCTGATTATCCAAACAGATCTTTGTATTCTTCTTCGTTTTATAAGTGATAATTTGACTCATTACAGTAGCAACCTCATGCGGTTTGAAATCAACTTTATTTCTGTAACTACAACTTATTCTTCTTCTTATAAAATTTTAAACTGAAATTTTAGGAAAAACTGATGAAATGAAGGACAATTAATAAAGCTTTAACAATGAAAAAAGAATGACACTCAGCTATCATTATCATTTTGAAAAAAATTACACCTTCTTTTATTCACAGCAACAGAGAGGGAGCTAGAAAACAATGATTGTAAGAGGGCGAAAGAAAGTAAAGGCCCAGAGGGGAGGAGCAAAGACATTCTATTACCAAACGAAGCCATTTAATCAATAAAGAGATAAAAGATATTTTAATCAAAGACATATTTCCTTGTTTGTCTAATGCTTCTGCCGCCCCCATGCACGTAATCTTTAAACGCTAAAAACAATGTATAATGCTCTCCCA
The DNA here is from genome assembly GCA_006937955.1 of Pachypanchax playfairii. Taxonomy (NCBI): domain Eukaryota; kingdom Metazoa; phylum Chordata; class Actinopteri; order Cyprinodontiformes; family Aplocheilidae; genus Pachypanchax; species Pachypanchax playfairii. Next base: position 1,564,953 of record SSNP01000007.1, on the reverse strand, counting down.
GAGAGCCACTCATCCATATAAACACAAAACAGGAGCAGTCAGCAGAAACACACACCAGCCCAGCCCAGCTCACAGACACTCCATAGACGCCAAATTACATTAGGATGGGCTTATTAAGGAGAATTGCATCCTGTAAAATAGGATATTATTTCCGCATACAAACACACTGCTAGTGTGCACTTGTGCGAAAAAATAATGTTTTCTTTTTTTGTTTTTTGCATCCCATCCCAAAGCCCTGTGCACAAGATTCAGTAATAGATCTATAATGTGTTGCGCATGCACACAAACACACACGGACACAAACCAAAAAAACAAAGCAGGGGCTATTAGTGTTGGGGCCGTTTGTCGGACATGTAGGCATCCGATGGCCAGAGCTAAAGCATTTCAATGAGATTAGAGGGGTAACTGGAGCCCTTCTAGGACTACTGAACTGAACTAACAAGTCCAGAGTTAGTGGGTAAGCTGGATCAGGTTCCAGTAGCTAATGGGTCAAATACTAACTGACACTTCATTGAGCAATAAACTGTGCACATTTAGGGTTGGGGGGGGCATTAAAAGCATGTTTTCTATAAGACCCATGCTTCCTATAAACATAATTCATGACTGCATTGCTTGAAATTGCAGAGGCTCAGTAGCAGCTTAAACATGTGTATGTGTCCCTGCTATTGTGCTCATATGTGTCAGTGCGTGTGTGTGTCAGACTGTTAACAGTGCATCAAATTTTGCACTTCTGCCCAACACCAGGGAGCAAACAGCAGCTCCGGTAATAATGATTCATGCTTGCCGTCAGGGCCCCTGACAGGCAGAGTTCGATCCCCTGTTCAGCAGCGCGCTGGAGAGGCAGTAACAGCAGCCGAGGCAGGCGCAGGACCACGGACATCATCATAACAGCTGAGGGAGAGCTGGGCTGCTGACATATTGATCACCCTTCAGTTAGAGATTTGATAGATTGACCTCAGACTCTTGACTTTTAACGGTAAAACGCGAAGGACAACGAAAAACCAGAGAAAAAATCAGTAGGGAAAAGGGTAAAAATGAAACAAGCAACTCCAGTAGTAAGTCAATGAAGTCATTTTTGACTGCTACTAAATACTATTTAACGTTGATGTATTAGATTTTTTATTATTATTATTTCTATCCTCCAGTTAACCAGATCTCGATATCAGACAAGCATTTTAGCTATGTGACAAAAAAAAATTGATGTTATAAAGTTAGCCTTTATCAAATCTTGGAAATGATTATATTTGTTTATTTGTTTGTTTTGCTAAATCGATGGATCTGGAGTTGATTGCATTTAAATACAATTTATTCACAAATTTTGTAACTTTCGGAAAACGGTTCTAAAGGAAGTTTTTAAGTTCAGAAAAACTGAAGTGTAATATTACAGCTGTCTTCTTAAAGAGGCCATGTCACACAAATTTCATGACTTTGTGGTTATTTCTTCAGTATTAACCAGTAATATGAAAAATTTTGTATCTTAAAAGTGTTAGGAAACACTGATTAACAGACCTTTCAATCTATCTTCGTCAAGATTTGGCTAGTTTCGGACTGCAACTCATGAAATATTCATTATTCGAATTTGCTGGACTCAGATTGGCTAACAAACTAGCCTATGAAAGCAAGGTTTACTGTTTCCTGCGCATGGCAACAGCAGACGTAGTCTCTTCTTGTTTGTTACGTCTTCTGCTACAGCTTTTAGCCAGCAGCATGCTAGGTGTGGTTTCAACTGAGGGAGCTGATAAATACCAACGAGCAAAGGAGTTGTGACAAAACAAATACAGGCCGTTTGGACTCGAGAGAACTCGGGTGTTATCGCCACCTGCGTAGTTTGAGAGATTAAAACTGAAAGAGAAGTTGTTGACCTGTTTTCACCCCCACTATGAAGGTAAGAACACCTGTGGAGCTAAAAAATTCAACAGAAACCTCAGAAAAACCGTTTTTAATGGAAGGGCCTCTTTAAAAAGTGCTGTTGGTATGTGATGTGAGCTGTTTTAAGAGGTTAGATATTAGTGATAACATCTATCCTCTCAGCTCAGACTATGTGGATTTAAATGTTTCTTATTGGGTTCAGCATGTCAGAAGGGAAGAAAATGATATCATTAATGCAGATTTTCTCTATTTGCTGCATTGTTTGTAACAAGTATTTAGATACTGTATAAGTCAGAAGAAAAAGGTTCTGAGTGAACAGTTTAGAGAATTATTGTAATACGCAACATATTTTTTAAGAACTACATATTATTTTAGAAGTTTAAATGTTGGGTACATTCTCTGCTTCACTTTAAGTAAGATTTAAATTTCCAGCTATGGAAATTCTGGGTTTCCTTCATCTTCCTCCCACTTGAAAAGTATTGTCTTTCATACAAAAAGCCATCTTGCAGCAAAATAAATAAATAAATTGAATTTAAAACAAAAAATATACATTAGACAAAAAAACATTCTTCCCTTCTTTAATACCCACAGCAACTCATCAGACAGACCTGCTAAGCCTCGTCCCTCGCCTCGACAGGCCCTGTGGGTTTCAGAGGGCAGGAAGGACCAGAGAGGGTACAAGCTTACACTAACGATAGAGGAAACCATGTCCAGTCGGCTGGAGCCTGAGATGGAACAGAAGACCCTGCACCATTGTTCTGCCAACACCCTGACAGCCAGTGATTTAGGACCAGAGCTGCCCAGGAGCGTTAGGGGAGGAACAAGAGCAAGGGAGGTCACAGAGAGGCTCCGCGGGCACCCTTCAACAATCCTGCCCGGATCCCTCCATCCATGAGATGGCAAAATGAATCATGGCTGACCCAGCAAGAAGCCTGGCCCATTCCTTCTTTCCCTTCCTTCACCCCTCCTATCCCTGGAAAAACATGACAAATTTGGTGTTTATTTACTTAAAAAGACCTGGAGAGAGAGAGCAAAGGGGCAGGTGAAAAACTGTGTAAAATCGATACAGAGTTAGTAGTTCCTGCCCCTCTGCTGCTCTCTCTTGTTTAAGCAGCAGAAGAAATAAAAGCACAGGCCTAAAAAGCCCAGGTGGAGAAGGCATGCAGGTGTCTTCAGCAGACTGTACATAAAGCTGAAGAAAAAACATCATCAAAAGGAAAACACATTATAAAACCAAACTGTAACTCAGAAAAGTAACTAAAGACTTGGCTTTCGATTAGAACTGTCACCTTCAAGGAAACAGTCATGCTGAGCACTTGGTGGTGACAACAATCAGAAAGCAAAGCAGGCAAAGTCCAAAGTATGGAACATATAGGTACAAAGTCAGACACGTTTGAGATAAAGTTGGTCTCAAAGTTTGACTCCAGACAGCAGAGTATTGAATCTACAGAAGCTCTGCTCTCGCCACATGACAGGGACAAAACAGATAGGGCTTGATCTACTTTGGGAAGGGCGGGGGGGGGGCATCAAGCCAGGCCCCTAAAAAGAAATAGCAACGGTGAGCTGTCAAGGTTTCTGTCATATCCTACATCACCTCAGCCGCCCATTCCATCCCCTCTCTGGCAGACCATGCAGACTGCTACGGCCAAGGATGAAAGTGCTGGAAAATGGGAGTCACTGTAAACCATTTTCTGCCCTGGAGCTGCCCCCACCACCGCTGCCGCTATCCTCTCCATCTCCACCCCACTTCTTTCCAACTGCTCTTGAAGACAAATGGGTCCGGGCCAATGACAGAGTGCCTGGTCCACAAATCACCAGCGGCCGGTCTGCTTGTCCACTGCTTCCTCTTCCCCCTCTGCCCCCTCCCTACGCCTAACCTCACCACCACCACCCCCGCCTCCCAATCCCGGCCGCTCCATTTGTCATGTGCACACGGGCAACAGCCAACAGCCGTAATTAGACAAGGACAAATCGCCGGCCACGGACACAGACGAGTCCAGCCGCTAAATAAGGCCTTTCCATAGTGAAGGGTGGGCGGCAAAAAGTACCAAGAAGAAGACTGGGGTGTCAGTAGGAGAGGAGGGGAGTTGGTACTGTCCAACTCATGAAGCAGTCCTCTTGGCAAGGCCTTGTATGACCTCTCATTACTACCTCCAGTCCAACAGCTGGCACTAGTATCAACCTCATTAACCCCTAAACAAAACTTTCACGTCACTGTTTGGCTGCACTTCATTTCTAATTTAAATCCAGTAGAATTAATGTCCATAATGTCCATGATTATCTTTGTTTCACTCAATGATTACTTCTTATTCTAATGCCCTTTTTCCAAGCATCATAAAACCTTTTAGCTTTAGGGAAATGCAACTTTTAAAGAGTTGAAGTGGGTGGATATCACGCAGCATGTTTTTCATCCGAACTCTGGAAACAACCAGCCAACTTTCATGAGAAGACGAGACAGAAACCTCATCCAGCCCTCAATGACATTCCGATCAATGCAACACCACTACGTCACTTGTTTTTGTGGTGGTCAAACCAACTCTAATGAAATAAATTATGTAAGTAATGCAAAGCTGGAGCAATAAAGTGCAATAACAAGGTTTCAGGGTACATTAGGTGTAACATTAGAAGAAAGAAATTACTCAAAAATGAGAACTCACAGAATCAGATTACACATGAACAGAGAAACTAGAAGTCAACAAAATATAAATTAGAGCCATGTGAGGGTAGAGCAGGCTGAATCCACTGAGAATATCAGTAACAATTGCTTTGGCCAGGTCAGAACTGCAACACACTCCCTGGGCATAAGGGGCTCAACGACAGGCTGACCACCACACACACACACTCACATTCACACACACACCTACACACAAACAGCATGCTCCACTAGAGCAAACTTTATTGATCTGCCACCTAATTTCCTAATTAGTTTTTATTGGATTTCATAATCGTCGTCAGGGCACATCAAAAGAAACTCAAAACCCCAGCAAGATTTTTTGCCCTCCTCAACATAATTTTTTTAAACTGTAAAAAACGAAACCATGTATTCAATTGCAAGTCCCCAGCTGTGAGAGCAACTCTGGGTTTTTTTATTTTTTATTTCCCCTCCAGAACTCCTTGGACAGCAAACACTGCACAAACACACCATTTCTCCCATGTGCAGTAACTGATGTTTAGCATTGCACATTTTCTGCATGATCTGCTGCTATTTGTCACACTGCTCTCGCTGCAGTCGCCTCTTACTTGTAGCACTTGTTAAAAATACTGCAGCACAAAGACTGGAAAAATGTGGAGATAGCGGAAAAAAACATACTGATAAAGATTCGGGTCGTTGGTTGTTTGACCTTCCCAGTTTCTTGAGTTTTTCATAACTAAATAAAAACAACTTTTCAAAATGTTTTGTCGTAGCATGATTTCCATTGTAACATTGCAACTCTGAACTTAATTAAGTCATTATAGTTGATGTTCAATGCAGTTCATTCAGAAGGCTGCCAGGCCCCTTTCATACCACCTGCTATGTTTTAAAACAAGCCTGAACACCTGATCAAGACCCTGAACAGACCAGCAGCGTTTTGGCTGGTTTCTTGTTTTGCAGCAGCAGCGGCATCTGGCGTAAAGGGAGGATCTAAAAGTACACAATCCACATTGTTAAATCCTCACTTAGACCACAGACTTCAGCATCTTTGCTAACACCTTTGCCAAGTTTATCCGTGTTTAACCATCTGGTTGGCAATAAATGAAAAAAGAGAGAACTTTGCAGACTAAAGCAACAGTGTTCAAACAGAGACTTTGTCAGTTTAAACTACTGCCCTAATGCTAAAACGTACAACAAATAAGAAAAATTAAACCCTAACCTTCTGTTTAGTTACAATCACTGAATGCATTGTTCCAGATGCTACACCCACAACAACACATTTTCTTCCTTTTACTTTTTGTAATGAACCACTTTTGTGTTAAAATCTCATGATGACACAGACACAGCAACTTTTAAATGAGGCTGGATGTAGGAAAAGACGGAAAGAGAGGAAGAGATGTCTCCGGATTGTCATTCTTATTAGTAGTACCACCAAAAACATTGACAGTTTTATACTTTATGAAGTTTATTTGCATTAAATTCAGCTTAATCTTACTCTAAATAACATGGTAACACTTTTAACTTCTAGATTATCAAGCTAATACTTTAACCAGAACAGAAATGGAGGAGATAATTTTGATATAAACAGAGTGATAATTTGGAGACAAACATTTGACCTTTGAATTCTAATGAAGTAATCCTGTTGTTATATTGTATTGTATATGTATATTGACATTTTGTTGTCTTATGTGACTGTTGCTATTTCCTGTTCTGATGGTGGTGGTCACAGTGGGACAATGGCCCCAAATTGAGAACACAAATGCATCACTAATACGTTTGAGTACAAGTATGATTCAAATTATTACAATATAATCAGATTTTTACAAAATTCAGAGGAAGATTTTGAATCAAATCTGTTAGACAGCTTATTTTAAAGCGCAAATCTAATCAGCACAACGTAGTAAAGGACAGGTAGGGGTTGAGCCGGGTAATTATCAGGCATGTATGTTTATTTCTGAGGTGAGTGCGAGGGTAGCGTTGCTGTTTAACATTCTTGAGAATTTCTTTCTCTGCAAAACTTTATGTATTGTGTAAACACACAGGTTTATCAGTAAGGCCTCTGAGCCCTGTGGCAAATTACTACCTGAACCATGTACTTCAGCCAAACTGAACATCCAGTCAACACCAATTTGATCTTCTGACAAGTCGCTTTCACTCTTAATCACACATCAGTTTTATCTCATTTACAAGTAAAGGCAGCACGGGGAAGTTGTCAGAGGTCGACATTGTTACAACAACAAAGACAAAGAAACATTGCTGCTGGTTAGAACAGAGCACTGCTCATGCTGCCTTCCACTCACATTCAGCCCTGTGACTACCTCCATCATCAACTCAATTACATATCAGCTCTGGATCTACTCCAGCTTCTCACCTGCTGTCTATTATTTCTCTTGCAAAACCAAGTTGCATGGAAGAGGCTTTTGTATGACAAAAAATAAATAAAACAGATGAAAATTTAACTTACAGATGCATTCATTGGATAAAACCACATTTGTTTTCCCGCATTCTATTTTAGATGTTCACGATTCCCAAACAGAACAGGTCAGTCCAGTCTGAAGGGCCTCCAAATGACCCCAAACTTCCTTCACATCAACCTTCATTCACACAAGGGTGAACAGCTGGGGCCAAGGAAAGCAGAACAAACCTAAATCCCAGTGAAGATGTTTTTGGCCTTGATCACCGTGCACATCGATTCCTGGCTGATTCCCACTCAGATACGTCTTATTTTATTAGTGGCCTCGGCCTTCTGCCTCCCCATTCCGCTGTGATCAATACTAGCATGTGGATGGCCCTTATTTTTCACTTTTAGTGCCTTAACGCTGTTTAACCGTGTCACCTGATAAATGACAGGCCCTCCCCAAATACTGATTTCCTATTGATTCCTCCCTCATTCAGCCATACCTTCCTTTGTCACTCTTCCATTGTTTTTTATACCCAGTTATCTCCTCTGTCCTATCGCTTTACCTCAGCCCCACCCCCACACCTCCAAGGAGCATACATCATCTCCCTTAAAGAGAGTTAGTCAAATACTGAGAAGAAATACCTTCTCATATACTTATTTACATGTAACACAGCCACACTTCCAGCAACTGAAATGTTTGTGATGAAAGACAAGTTTGTGTTTCCTGTTTTCCATCATTATCCACCAACCGGCCCTCACACAAACAGTAGCAAAGATCTATCTAGGTGCATTAAGCATCGACCAAGCTGGATGCGGTGAGCACCACGCAACAGATGTTATGACAACCTGGAGGGAGACAACTCCATCCATCATCCACTGTAGTCCCAATGATCGAAACAGGGTTTGGAGGGAGTAGGGTGAGTGGAGGAAAGGGGCTCTGGGAGTTCCAGCATGGTAACATACAATCCACTTACACAGATTTTACTGGGCTGTAACTTTGTCCATAAAGTGAGTACAGGAGAGGATGAGAATGGTGAAGAAAAAAAGATCAAAATGTTTAAAAACTGCAGTTAAAAAAATGCATCTGAATATTAAAGACAAATCATTTAAAAAAGAGAGAATAAACATCTTATTTGGCTGGAAAACTTTGATCTCTCTCTTCTCACACAGTTCATTATTTATGCAAAATTTAAACCTGCTCCTGTTCCTGCTTAGTCTGACTCATCCACTCAGTTACCTCTTTATTGATCTCTCTACAAAAGCACTTCTGTAAATCCAGTCTGCTCCATCCAGCCTCACGGTCAGTAATGCCATTAAATATGGGTCTCTTATCAACTAATACTACCTGCTTCATTTTCTAATTCACAGGAAAACACAGTTATCTTATCATTGTGAAGCTCGGGTTCATTTAAAGTCTGGAAATTGCAGCTTTTGTTGATGTTCAGGACAAATTATTGCAAAGATATTGCCAAAGTTTCACCGCTATGTTTCTCATTTAGAATGAAAAACACATTCTTTAAGTAAAGAAGAATGCAGCTCAAAGATCTGTGTGTGCACAGTTTTTTTAGGTGCCTTGCCATCCACTATGAAAACTAAGCTGTTCGTTATGTAAATGAAATTTAAAAAATAAAGATGTCACCTGCTGATTTTTCATGTCAGTCCACTGATTTACAATGCAGAACTTAAACAGTCGAAATTCATAATTCATCTTGGTGCCATGACCGGAGCTCACAGTGTACAGGTAGGAAAGATGGGGGTTGNTGATGGTCCTCTGTTTTCCCTCGTTACTCGCACTGACTCACTCTGATGTTCCTGAAAAAATTCACAAAAAATTCACATTTTCTCTCAAAATAGTCACAGAAACACTGGAATCCATCAGAATATTTTCCATGAAACTAGATTGTGACTGATTGGAGACAAAAAAGAGAATCAGGAAATTCAATCATGAAAATGTGAAAAAAGTAGATGAATTAGGAATAAATTTAAATACAATTGGGGCACTTTGTGACTTTGCTGTGATGAGAACATTCAGGCGACATCTGAATGCATCACGAGTAAGTGATGCAATTTATTTTCAGCTTTATTCTCAGTTTTGACGTGAAAAAATGCCAAATGTACCAATTCAATCTGATTCTAAGTGAGACTTTTTCTCACAATGTTGTGTCTTCAAGTAGCAGTTGCATCCCAATGCAATATCAGTGTTAGAACGGAGCACTGCTAGCACCTACTCACCAACTTAACTCTGTGACTACCTCTGCTGCTGGCTGAGAGTCCTGTTCACTCTGGATCAGTCCGAGCTCGTCATTTCATCCCAGCAGTTTCACAAATAACACTGATTCAGGTAAAAAGACTCTCAGGTTCTACTTTTAAGTGCTGTATTCAAGGAACATTTGTCACTGCAACAAAGAAGTAACTACAGATAAAAAAAATACTTTCAAATTCTTTCATACAGTAAAAATGTAATAATATTTTGAATTTAGAAAAATTGTCCCCGTCATTCTCCTAATTTTTGCAAACCTTATTTCAATCTTTCAAAAAAAAAAATCCACAATATGAATATGACATGTTAAAAATCTTTAAAGAAATCATTTATTGGAGAAACGTATGTAAAACTGATGAGCTGCTGTTACCATTTATTTCACTTTAACTGGCCACAGGTTGATTTTAAGTGTCTGTGTAAACATAATGCTTAGAATTTCTATTATTGATCATATAATATATTATAAAATTCTATGGACACGACAGCAACATGCAGTTTTGGTTTAAATCAGGTGTAGAAAAACCCAAAACAACTCTGAAAAATCGGATGTCATGTTACTTCCATGCATGTAGCATAAATAATTAAATACCATCTGTTGAGAAATCCACTTGCCCTTGCTGTCCGCTCTTTAACAGTGGGTTAAGTAATAAATTGACATTTACAGTGTGCCCTGCCAAGTAACACTGGGTACAGAGCACACTGAGAAACTGGCCGTGAAGCAGCCAAACAGGCAGGAGATTTTCTATTAACACAAGGGGAGAGGAGTAAGGGAGGTTGGGGGCTATGGGAAGACCATTTTCTTCAACAAAACTAAAGCCAAGCCTGGCAAATTCCCTGTTTAAAGTTTTCAGGCTACAGACATGGAGGAGCTCTAGCACCAGCTAGTGGAAGAGAAGTTTCACTGCCAAGATACTCCTCACCAAACACATTAATCATGAGCAGGGGAGTGTAAAATTCAATCGGCTCCTTCCATCCATTTCATCTGAGGCAGACTGAAGGCCGGCCTTGTAGTGCCTGAGAAAGGAAGGATGGGAGAAAAAAGGGTAAAAAAGGAAAAAAAAGGAGCTCCCTACACTTCATCAGAACCCCTACTTCATAACAAATGGAGTGTCTCTCTAGCGGAGGAGTGCCATCAGAAACACGCATTCTCTCTATCCATTTAATTCCAGCAGTGGAGGAAGGGTCAGGGAGGGAGCAGTGGGCGCGTTGTTCTGCTCTCCGCTCGCCGCTTCTCCAGTCACACAGTAAAGTACCTTTTAGGAATTGTTTCTCAATAAGAAATGATCAGTCCATTTATCTGCACCAGGCGGGCCTGTCTCTTCACCCAGACCTCCAATATTTTTCGTTTGACCTGATCAGGGCTATAAACTAGACCGAGACACTTTCAATTTGTCACCCGAGGAGGCCTCTGCTACTGATTACATCCACCCTCCCAAATGTAAAAATTCCTCTGGTGCTTGAAATCTTACTTTTTTTTTTTAATATGTAGACCTACATGGAGATTAAGTCAGTTTCAAGTGATACAACATATCTGACCAAAGAACACGACAAAATGTTATTTCCTATAATTGAAGACTGTCAGATGAAACAGATTGTTGCAAAATACATATTTTTCACAAATTTGCATGTAAATGTAAACTCTTCTCATCCTAAACAAATACACAAGAGAATACCATTAGAAACTACATTAGAAACATGATGGTACTTTAGATTTATTTTTTATTTTCTGTGGACATCTCAGTGTCATTTGACTCTAACATTCATGATCAGGTAGTTCCTGTTTATTACATCAATGAATAATGTGTTTATTAACTTAAATTAATAATTTATTTGCCTATTTTTCAATGATCCAAGTAAGCAGTTAAAAGAATTAGCAAAACGTACATCCCATCTGTGCAATTAATGCACAAATGCACAGCACATTATTGCATTTGTGCAAAAAATGCACAGTGATGAAAAAGTACATCACACACCTCAAAAACAGGCAAAAACGATCATTGCAGATTATTAATCCAGTAGAAAAATATTAACCTCTTTGTTTTCTTTCAAAACATGTTCAAACTTTGAACGGGGGATAATTACAATTCACACATGACTTGCTTTCCCATAAAAACCCCTTTAAAACAGTTAAACATTCTTCGAATTGGATGGAACATGTCAATGATTTTTTGACAGCACTGAAATATGGAGAGGAACACTCGAGCACAGATGCACAACCTGTTCAAACGGCTTCCATCGTCCGAGTCACACGCGTGCAATTAATCACTGATTCCTCCGGTTGTCACCTCACATATATTTGGTTGTACAACACTAATGGGCAACTGAGTGGAACAGAAAAACACATGTATTAATGTAGCCTCTCTTCGTTTACTTGTTTTTGTTCTCTGTGCAGACGTCAGCAGGATCCCTGGAAAAAAAGGAGGATAACAGACATTTAGGAAAAATCTTTCTGTGGCACTAAAAGCACATTATTATTGTTTCAAATGGATTAATTTAACTAAATCTTGCTGAATTGATTAGACAAATAGCAAGAATTTTCTTCTTCATTCATGTTGTTCAATCATGCTGCTAATATCAAAACCAAATGTTTGGAGATTTCAGTTTTAAAGACAGCGATCAGATACAGAAACACAGCTGCACAAAAGAGAGATGCTCCATGTGGTACGATCCCATTTGTCAGCATCTACCACTAAACACATCATGTTTTGTCTCATTCAATCACCTCTGTCTGTGTTTTATGTAAAAGTTCTGCAAGCTAAAATAGAAATATGTTACTAAAGGACTAAAATAGATTTCAGCCATTTTCAGATTTTACTTATTATTTCTTCATAATACATCTAAGGGTGAATTTTGGAATGTCTGTAAAGTGTTGTGTGTTCACATCCCATGCTGTATGTTTAAAACTCACAGCTAAAATGTAGAGTTAGGTTTAAGTAGACATTATTGCTGGTTAGGCATTATTTACCTTGTATACATTTAATTGTTTACAAAGTTACTTTGCATTTTTTAATGCAGGACATAAAGATTTCTTATAGGTTTAATATCTCAATGATATTAAATGATAATCAAAACTAACCTTGATATTCCCAAAAATGTGTCACATGCTAGTGACTCAAAAAAATCATCTGGTTGAACCTCATGAGGACATCAGCTTTACTCCACCATGTTTTATTCTATTTAACTTAAATCTTTATTTACAGAAACATGCTTTCAATTTTTAATTTCAAACTATTTTTTTTTAGTTTAGTTTAGACTTGTGTTCAGTCACAATGCTTGTTTTATGAGATCCAGTTATTCTCAAATTAAAGAAAAATAAGTTTACAAGAAATGGACTCATACCAAAGTTCTAGAGTTCAGAGGTTAAAATTAAAAGTTAAAAATGTGTTTCTATTATTTCGTCTATTTTAACGTCAACTAAAACTTACCTCCGTGATCAGGTAAGGAACAGGATCCACTCAGTGTCCTGCAGATGCTGCTCTTCTCATGCTTAAACCTCAGAGACTTACATGTTCTTATTGATTTGTGTGTTTGTTTTTTTTATGACTTTAGATTTTATTCACATCTAATAAATGCCTTTAATGACGTCCGATATCTACACGTGTACTCAACGAGTCTTCTGATAGTAACTCTCCTGCTGGAGCAGAACAACGTGCACACTGTTATAGAGAAAACAGTAACTATAGCTGCACATGCTCACATCACACAGCATCTCCAAATGCAATCAGCAAAAAGCATTTACAAGATTTTACAAAGAGAACAAATGCGGCTGGACACTGATAAATGCCATCACATTCGTCATATTACTAACTGCAGTTTGTGGGACAACACTGACACCACCTGGCGACACGGTGACAGCCGAAGAATCACAAACCAGTAATCAGAGTATGACATTAAGGCTTTATTTAATGAAGTGGGAAATAAATGACAACGTGAGGGTCTGAATCTCAGCAGTAAGCTGATTCACAGGCCTACAGATCACTGATTTAAGTGCAAACAGTAACTGCACAATGAGTAAATGTATTCAGACAGGATTTAACATGCATCAGTTTCAAATTCTAATCAATTCTAATACTGCTTTTGGTGTGTTTAACGTGTCACTGACGTTTTACAGGAGAGAAAATTACAGGCAATTGAAACATGGTGATAGGTTTCAGGGTGTGAAAGATCTAATGGAATGAGTTAATGTCAAATAGTATTTCTGAGAAACACCCGAAATATAATGTTATGGATACAAAAGAAGAAAAAACTTTGATGCTATAAGAGAAGAGGCCATTATGGTTAGAAAATGTCAGAAAAATACTGTTTCTTTGAATGTCTCGATGGGTTTTTGTTTGTTGTTTTTTTTTTTTAAATCACAGCAACGCACGGCACTTTATTCCTATTTCTAGTTTCACAGCTTTTTATTTACAATATTTGGATGTATTTACACATTTCATCTGAGAATGAAATGTGAAACAGGCTGTTCAGAAAACCAATAAATAAAATTGGCACAGAGTGATGACAAGGCCACTATATCCGAGCTCAGCTGCAGTTGATGGCTACGCAGAATCACGTAAAAGATCGCAAATTAACGCGGGTTTCGTCACAGTGTCGCCAACAAAAGGATCAGAGTTTAAAATTTTTAAAAAAATAAATAAATGTAGAGCCTTTTTAAGATCTTTGAAAAATGTCATTCAGGATTAATTAATTAATTAAATTATTAAAAGGCACACAATATATTGTGAAGCAAAGTAAAAGAAAAGTCCCTCAACGAGACACATGCTCACAGTTTGTTGTCATTCATTATTTATCTGCAACAGGAAAAAAAAAATACAACTTTAAAAATAGATTGAAGGCAGATGTAGACGAGCCCGAGCCTGCTAGAGGTTTATGAATAAACTACCATGCTTGAATCGGCTCCGGTCAGGCCCAACGGCCTCATCTGACATCTATCACTATTTACTATATATACAGCCAAAAGGCTAGTTAAAAGTGTTTAACATCAATGCTACAAATCTATAACTTCGCCCTGTCGTTGCATGGCCACAGAGTATAGAGAGAGTTGTGCAAGTGGACATGGACAATAAACATATACATATATATATTTACAATTAATGGAACAGTGGTGTCTTCCTTTCTTATGATGGATGATTTAAAGGACTCTGGATCTCTTACTGGCCAGTGAGCCGTGCTAAAAGATAAAAGACACAACAGTGAGTCGCAAGTAATTTAGGGAAAAAGAACAAGCTCAATACGCCTGATGGTAATAACGTGACCGACCTTTGCTTGCTTGTAAAAGTGAGGGGCCAACTCCACCAGCCAGGACGACTCCACGGCGGTCACGTCTCTCATGTAATATTTGGATGTTTGTACCACTTCGTTGAAGACGACCCTGAGAAAAAAAAATCAAAACAAAACTGAGTGTCTAACAAAGAGTTTTGTTGAAAAGATTTTCTGTTCCTAAAGAACACCAGCATGTGTAAACACACGAACATTACATAGAAGCTGAAGCCTCCTAGTGATTGGCTGCATGTATGTTTTAAATTCCCGCCCCCTCCATGTAAATAAATAGGACATAAACCCACACCTCATATAACATAATATACAGCAGGTATTGACTCCAGTTAATTCATGTAGTTCAAATCTACATGTTTAAATATTACATTTTGTTATGTTTAGCTGTAACTGTTTAATTGATGGTTACAAAAACCCACGATTGTTCGTGGCTGAGTGGGCGGAGCTCCACGTCTCTAATGCACAGACTCTTGCTCTGACTTAAACAAGGCATCACCCTTATAATACTGTGCAAAGATTATGTACTGACCACTTTGGGGGTTTCTCTCCATATAACACAGAGTTAGGGTGGATGTGGAGCTCAAGATCATCCCGTAAAGTCCTGGCAAGGTGAAACAACAACAGATTATTGTGTGATTATGGAAAAAAAAGAAGTTTAAATGCATGAACTTTATTAGTTATTAGTTGTTACCGATAGGAACCAGAATGGTGAATGCGGGCGGCATTAGCAAAGAATCCGGACACAATGCATCTCAGTATCACATCTGGATCACCTGCGTCAGATCAAACATTTGGGGTCACGAGTTTCTCGGCTCTCAGTTGAGTCAAGCTTACTGACGATGGACAAACCTTCACTGGAAGTCCGCGGCACTTTGAACTTGTTCATAAGACGCCGGAGCTGCTCTCGCACGGTGACGGCGCGCTGCAGGCCCTTGTAGTTGAGATAATGTTCCTGACACCACTGGGAGCTCTTCTGATGCTGCAGAGTGACGTTACAGACTCTTAAATAAGATCAGCTTTAAATTACCTGAGTTCACAAGTGCAACTAAACCAGTGGTGCACCGTTTCTCTGCTCCAACACATCTGGTTTGATGTTAAAATATCTGTGCAGCAGGTCCTCGAGTTCTGCAGAAGTCTGTTCATCACTTATTGATTATGAAGCAAAGAAACGCTGCAGCCTTGCAGGGTCGAGTATGGACGCCACTGCACTAAACTCTGTTCATGCTTTACCTTAATAAATGCTTCATACACATTCAGCATGGTGAGGTGGTCTCCCTCTGCAACGGCAAATTTTCTGTGCTCGCGGGCCTACAAGGTGCCGCGGTGAAACAATCGGTTATTCAAAAATACATCACAGACCTTAAAAGAAAATTAAATAAATAAATAAGGTTTCCACTTACAGCAGCTTTCTTCTGATTGGGTGGAACGGAAAATATATTCTGAATCTGCATCATCGCTGCTATGGTTAGGATTTCTTTGGAGCAGCCGAAGTTCCCCGACTCGAGAAGCATCTTGGCAAACATGGGGCTGAGAGGAAACTCGGCCATCCGCATGCCCGTGGGATCAGTCAGACGGCCATATTGGTCCAGACCTGCCGAGAAACAGACCGTAAAGATGCTGCTTCCTGTGCCTGGACAGTTTGTTTTAAACTCTCACATGTCAGTTTGTTTCTTACCGCCAAGTGCGTACAGTAGCTCAAGAGCCTGAACCATAGTCTGAGCTGGAGGAGGCTATAAAATAGAAATAAGATTTTTAAAAAAAAGGGAAAAATCTTCACCCCGAAAGACAAGAAGGTTCCAGCCTATTTGGAAAATCACCACCTTACATTTCTATAATCACACATTCAGACAGATTGAGTTATTTTTCAGATTTAAAGACGCCTCCTTCACCAGACATTAGGAGTTACTCATTAACAGTCGGTTAACGTAACAGCCAGTAGACCCAGAATAAGTGACTCACAGAGAGGAAGCTGAACCGCAGCACATTGTCGATGCCTAACGCTTTGAGCTGAAGGATGACTGGAGCCAAGTTGGAACGCTGCATTTCCGGAACAGTAGTGGCAGGCAGTTTCTCAAAGTCCTCCTCTGGTGCAAAAAATAAACAATACACAAGCAAAAATAATGCAAAGTGGTGAATAGAATAAACTGGGAAAATAAATGTGAATCTGTTCCTGTGACCCGGTACACACCCGTGTAGAGCCTGAAGCATTTCCCGGGTCGGTTTCTTCCGGCTCTGCCAGCCCTCTGACTAGCTGAAGCTTTGGAGATGGGAGTGACCACCAATGATTCAATGGCAGTGCAGGGATTGTAAGCTCGCAGCTTCACGAACGCACAATCAATGACAAATATGATTCCGTTGATGGTAATAGAGGTTTCAGCTATGTTAGTAGCCACAATGATCTGAGGGGGAAAAAACATGGAAAATCTAAACTTTATAGGTACAAATGTTTTCTTAACTATGAGTGGTTGTTTGTCTGTACATGGTGGAAACAGGATCAGGATGGACAGATTTCCCAGATTCCATTTAATACAGACCAAAAAAAAAAAAAAAACAGAAACTCAAACTGCAGAGAAAATCGCTTCTTAAATACACACAAACGCTTCACCTTGCGAACAGTAGAGGGCGCCCTCTCAAAGACCTTCATCTGCTCTGCATAGGGCAGACCTGAATACATGGGTAAAATCCTCAGGTGTTTCTTCATACCATACCGAGACAGAGCCCGGGCTTGTTCCTGCAGGAGAGACACCACCTTCTCAACCTCCTCCTGAGGTTGAGAACAAATACCACAGTTTAACTTCAGTTGTAAGAAAATCTGACAAAATTCAAACATTTATCAAGCCAGTGAAGCACATTTCAACCGACCTGTCCAGTGAGAAAAGCGAGGACATCCCCATCATCCTCCGTCTCGTGGATCTTCATCACCGTCTCTACAGTGGCCTTCACATAATCTGGGACAGGACTAACAAGAAACCAGATGTTCTTTCATTTCAAGTTCAACCATTAAAACCAAGACACTGTGTCTGGACTACCTGACGGTGTAGAAAACATCCACAGGAAAGGTGCGTCCCTCCACTGTCAAAACTGCACTTGTGTCCTTGTTTGGATCCTCAGACTCGTTCAGGTTGAAGAAATCGTGGAATTTCTACAGACAACAGCAGTATTACACTTAATTATTACTGCAGAAATGAAATAACTTCTGTAAAAAGGACAAAAAAAGAACAAGTAAATAAATCTGTGTTCCACTCAATTCGACAAGTTAAAGTCTGCTACTTTCCTCAGCAGCAGAAGTGAAATCATCTGCATCGTTTGGTGAGATAACGGCCTTTTAAAGCAGACAAACAGAAGATGTCTGATAAGCCTTTCAGCTGCACGGCTTGGTTATCTGTGATCAGAGTTCTGCAGATGTCAGAGCGCCGTTATTCCACCCGACATCAACATTCAGTGCGTCTGCCTTTGTTGATCTTTTCTCGCTAATCAAGCCTATCCGTTCATCTTAATGATGCAGTCACCTTGGCGTCCAGAGTGGCGGAGGCCACAATCACCCTCAGGTCCCGCCGCTTCTTCTGAATCTACAGGAGTTAGAGAAAAAAAATGTGACAGTGAAGAAAAAAAAAAATCTGTTTATCAAGATAAGATTTATATTTTTTTCTTTTTTCATTTGCCAGTACAGTATTACCTTCTTCAGCAGGCCGATAGCTATGTCTGTGTAAAGGGTTCTCTCATGTGCTTCATCAAGCATCAGCACACTACGGATGATAGAACAACAACAACATAGAACATTATCTGCCACAGGAATAAACTAAATGAGAGCTCTGTGGCTCTTTAGCATCCACACATATAAACATGAACACCATTAAATCGTCATTCATAAATGAAGCCATAATATTCTGTAAACATGAGCTGTCATGTTGTATGTCTAGAGCCAGAGTCTGTGCACAAGACGAGAGGCTGAATGTTCCTCCTGCTCAATAAAAAGATCATGGCAATGTTTTCATGTAAACATGCAAGAAAAAAAAAAGAACATTTGAGAACACAGCAGCAAGCAACAGAAGTCAGTCCCTGGGGGGAAATCAGGTGGGTTTTTTTTTATCAGGAAAAAATCAATTTTATCAACAAGGAGGAGGCCGGACTTAAAGCAGAACTAAGTAAGTTTTGCTCTCGCTCTCCCCCTACTGGTCCCCTGTGAAAGCTCACTGTCGTAACGTTCCCCCGCCGC
>SSNP01000007.1:1509079-1545512 GCA_006937955.1 Pachypanchax playfairii | reverse complement strand
TATATACCTTGCAATAAAAACAAACTTTTTTTTAAATATAAAACCTTATAAGCTGTGTTAACTTTTTCAAGTATGTTTTTGTGGCTAAATACCAAATGTGACATTTCAGACCAGACAAGTGACACAGTAACTAAAGAACAGGTATAATTTCAAAAATATATGGCATAACTGTTATTAATTACCTGTACTTTTTTAATAGTGGATCAGCCATCATCTCTCGCACCAACATACCATCTGTTAGAAACTAAAGAAGATGGGAATTAACAGGAAGTGTAAACAAACACAGGAAAACTGGTCATGGTCACGTCTCCTCCCACATCTACCTTAATCCTTGTGGCGTGGGGATCAGAGCAGTCATCGAATCGGATGGTGTAGCCCACCTCGTGTCCCAGCAGGGCCCCTCGCTCCTCTGCAACGCGGTTAGCCACCTATATCAGTACGAAAGAGGGGAAAATATATGGGATATTTAAAGCAGGTGTGTGTCCTTTATTTAGAACTGAATCTGTCTGTAGATAGATGACACTGTCAAACAGTTAGAGAAATAAAAGGATGTCTTACAGAAATGGCAGCCACACGTCGAGGCTGCGTCACTCCAATTACTTTCCCCTCTGCAGCCCAGCCGGCTTCCAGGAGGTACTGATGGAGGGCAGATAGGAAAAACACCCAAAAGGAGGAGGAGAGGAAAAAAAGCATGAATAACAGAGGCTGCATAAATTAAGTTTTGGCTGATGATGTGCAAACCCTGCAAAAAGAGAGAGAGGCTGCTAAGCCTCAGGACAAGGTCATGCTGAACCAGGATGGAGAAGTGAATCTACAGTAAAGGATGCCAGAAAACTGCTGCACTGAACTGTTTTTGTTTCAGGGAATAAATGACACAAACCTGAGGTATTTGTGTCGTCTTCCCACATCCAGTCTCACCAACTATGATCACAGTCTGGTAGCTTTCAACCAAGTATAAGATGTTGTTTCTGTGCTGCATAAGAAAAAGGACAAAGTGTGAATTTAAAAAAAAACCTTCAGGTCAACAGAACAGCTCTAATCTGTGGAAAATACGAGCATGAAACCTTAAAAACGGGGAGTTTCTGTCGCTGTTTCTCTATGGAGAGGGCAGTGTGCGGATTGAAGATGATGGGAGACACGGTGGTCTCTGAGTTGAGCTCCCGTTCCTCGGAGATCCCCGGAGCCTCAGCGCCTGGAGCACAGCAACAGATGGAGAAGGAATGAGGAGATGTTTTATTGAAATGTTAGCAGGCTAAAGATGGAAGAATACGGCAGCCAGGGAATGTTTGATTCGACGGTTGTATGTCCTGTAAAGCGTTTCCATCGGCGGCCTTTCTGTAACTCAGAATGTTTGTTTTATTCCGCGCAGAAAGCTTTATTTCACCTTGGCAGGTAAACAGTCGGATTGTGCGCAGCTAAGCCGAGCTGGAGGCTGCAGGCATCCTGCAGCAAACGCGCGCGCTGCCGGTGACACCGATACTTACCGATTCACAACCAGCTGCAACAAGAACTCAGACTCGGAAAAAAAACATCACATGTCACATTAGTTTGTGTTTTTCACACTTACCCGGCTTCCAAAATCTCATCGTGGAGTGGGGAGCCGCCATCTTGGCTTTTACGTCACTTTATTTCCCCGCCTCCAAGCCACAGTGATGACGTCACGCATCTGCCTTTCTTCAGGGATTTCTAAAATGTTGCAAAACAATCAGGAGCAAGTTCAACACTGCTTTTCTGCCAGGTCAGCGCTTTTCAATTCAAGACAAAGAAACTGGAAGACTATTTTGGAGTTTAATGTCATTCAGTGTCGGTCAACTAATTAAAAAAATGATGTCAATTAATTAAAAACTTTAAATACATTTAAATACAGGTTTATTATTATTATTATTATTATTATTATTATTATTATTATTATTATTGTTGTTGTTGTTGTTGTTGTTGTTGTTGTTGTTATTGTTATTATTATTATAACCTGTCCATCTGAAGGATCTTATAGATGGACAAATGTATTTATTATTCTCCTCTAGAGGTTTAATGTGTCAACATACTTTTACCCATGGACACCATTCCAATCTGGTCACTAGACACTGGTCTATTATATATTATTTATTATTATATAACATAAACTGTGTGACCATGGCAACACCATTCGCCATCAAACGCACCCGGTGAGTACACTGGACAGACAGTAGGACTTGTGTCCTCATGTGACACATCAAATCAATTGGTTTGGTCACTAGAAGTGCACCATCAGCTGTACATGAAATGTTGAGTTACCATGGCAACGGATTACATTATTATTAGCCGTGCTCAAATTGTAATCCTATGTAAAAATCTCTGAAATCATCACAATCCTCAGTGCACTCTGATAATAATTTGACTCTTGCAGCCCTTTCATCACATTTGCAGTAGCTGTCAGTTGTTGCACATCTTTCTGATTGGCTGAGTGGACACCAAGGACACACCTTCAGTTTCACCAGGACCTTTCAAGTTATTCCTGATCCTACACATCTTGGATACTTTAATGTTTTATCATCCTTTTTACTTTGTTCTTGATTAGAAATTTAGTATCTAGTTCCACAAACTCAGATCTAAACGTATGATTTGAGTGTGATTACCATTATTTTCATTGTTAAAGTGACGACGTAACCACAGTGATGGTTAATGTATGCAACGTTCTGCCTATATTATAACACTTATGGGTTTGACTCAGTCCACTTGATTGTTGAGATAATTGATTTAATTGTTAACGACCTAATTAGTTGTTAAACAACTCATTTAATCAAGGAAAGGGTTTGCTCAAGTCCAGCTTTCTCGACTTATCTTGACTACTAATCTCAATTTTGCAAAATAGCCCATAGAAGAGTAAAGTTCAGTGGTTTGGTAAACCTTTAGTTTACATTTGGTACATTTTTTAATGCCTCTCTATGCTAAATACTTCTGGGGCACAATTTGTACGTTATATTTCACTCACACTTATTCACACTGTAAATTTATTTCATTTTTACCAGATTTTTGCAAAAATGACTGCTTCTTCAGCATTATTTATAATGTTTGATGAAAAAGTTGTCAGTTTCATTAAGTCAATTCAAGTTTATTAATTAAGCTGACTAACTTCCAAGCAACTGCTGCTGCTCAGTAACTCCAGCCATGTGTTCCTGTTCAGGATCACGGGGAGCTGGTGTCTATCTCCAGCAGTCATTGAGTGAGAGACAGGGTTACAGCTGGACAGGTTGCCAGTCCATCACAGCGCCACACAGAGACAGACAACCACGCTTTAAGCGCACACATTCAAACCTAGGACTAATTTTTGAGTTACCAATTTACAAAACATTCATATTTTTAGTCTGAGAAGAAGACGGAGTCCCTGGAGAAGACCCATGGATGCACAATGAGAACATGTAAACTTCATGCAGAAAGGTTCTGGCCAAGTTTTGAACCCAGAACCAGGAGCTTCTTGCAGCAATAGCAGTGTTACCAACAGCACCACCATGCAGCCGAATACTTTCATTAAAAACTTAAATATAAACAAAAGTTTGGTTCTTTTTGTCTTCAGAATCTCGAGGTGGTGGAAATGTCACTTTTCCTTCGTCTCATGTAGGTCAGCATAAAACATGGTTAACATGGTTACGTGGGTAAACCTGTATTTTATTTTCAAACCAATGTTGTAAACTTCAACTTTTACTTACGTATGTTCTATTATAGTTTAAGAGTCTCTTTGAAAAATGATTGTTCAGACTTGTGAACAGAGTATTTTCTTTCATATTTGCAAATGTTTGCTATAAAAAACAAACAGAAATCAGATTTGGATCTGTGACAAGGATATCTTACAAATTTCTGACATTGAATAAACTTAAACTGAATTTTTTTACACAAAAATCATTACCTGTTTTAAAGTAAGATTAAAAGAAAAGAACCCAGAGCAAAGATGAAGACCTGAAAAAAACCTTGAATAAACAACTGATTTCCTCAGCATTTTAATAAAGAGCAGATCTTTGAAAATGGAGGCCAAATGAAGCCTGTTTAATGATTCCCAAAAGATTTAATCAGAAAATACAATCCTTTCAAACATGAGCTGCATATTGAATAACAGTATCATAACATCTTTGCAAGAACTGTTCTTTAAAAGTTCTTCACTATAAAATACTGAGAAAAAATGTTACATCCATCAAGATATAACATAAATACAAAGAAATCTGTAATACAAGGTGGATTTAACAAACAGATCAATGTACAGATTTCACAAAGATTAAATTAATTTTAACAAAAAAAATGGAAGCCACCTACTAAAATGAAAAACGTGTATCTTCCTAAAGTTATTAACGACAGAGACATTAAAAGTAAATCATGGCAGTGCACAGATCAAGTTCATCTTAAAAAAAAAAAAAAAACATATTTGCATCTTAACACAAACTTGCAGGTTTCTTCCTCTTAACAGCATGTCAACACATCAAGACTGGATTCAAGTCATTATGTTTCAAATCAGATATCAGCTGCAGTGAGGTACAATTTGCATGTTGTTTAGACAGCCGACAATTGAGAACCAAAGATGTTAATTATGATAAATAAAAACTTGATCTAAAAACTGGAGGCAGCTGATAACCTCAACTCTTATTTTTTAGAACAGCAACAATCATTTAATCTTCTGAAGTTTCTTACAGAAAAGCTTAGATTTTGTCTCCTAGTTAAGAAGTTGAGGAATACATGAAACTTGATGACATAATGTTGGAACTTTGTCTTTATTAGCTTCTTTTGATACCTTTGCTGACCAGTTCACAAGTTAAAATAAACTAAAAATCTGGGGTTGTTAACCAACTGATCAAGTTGTTAGAGGTCAACTTGCTGAACCAAAGTCAACCGAAATGCAAAAAATGTGAGTAAAACCATTTTTCTGCATCTTTAGTGTTTTGTTTGAACAGAAATAATGATCACCACATGAGGAAGAAATATGCCATTTAAAATGTGTGATGAAAGTGTTACAAAAAAAAGACACAGCCTTAAATTAGAAAGATGTACAGCATCTGAGTTTGTTCATCACTGTGTTCTTTGCTGGATCTTGTTTAGCTCACTGTGTTTTCCACGTTGCACCGTGCAAAGAAAAGTCAGTGTATATGTAGGGAACACCGAGATTCCAAAACCACCATGTTCTTTAGTTTTGTCAATGTACTTCAACTGAAATGTTCATATTTATTTCCTTGTGAATTCCTCTCAGTCAAAATGTAGAGCTGTGTAAAAGATTATCCACACCACCTGGTAAAGAAGAAAAAACAAATCATCAGCAGGTTTAAAAAATAAATGCATCCATTCATGTTCTGTTCTCACTATGTCCTGTTTGGGATCACAGGGGGCAGTTTGAGCCAGCAGGGGTACAACCCAACAGGAACAGACCAAACAAACCGTGCACGCTCACGTCTACAATGAAGTTAGAATCACAAAGCAAACAAACATGTTTTTACGCTGTGGGAGATCCTGAAATAACCAGAGGGGAAATAAAATAAACAGGGAGAACAAGCAAACTCACTAAACTCTCTTTAAGAGTGTTTACCATCTAAAATAACTCAAACGTCAAAAAAAAAAAACCAAAGCACATTAAAGTAACACAACGATGTTTACATGAAATTATTTTTGCATCAGGCAGCCTCCACAACATTTGCTGCCTAGCTGACAGAGCGACAAGCTGAGTGCTTGGAGTTTACAATCCTTTTTTAAATGGTGAATGACCCGCATACATGACTCAGAACCAGTGGTTCGACTGGCTCATGACCACGAGGACCATGTGACTTCTTTAATAACAGGGTTTTTTTTATGCCAGGGACCAAATATATTAAATCAAACTTATCAGCTGTTAATGACTTCATACACTTACAGGTTTGAGTTGTTTTTGAAGGCAGAAATTCACTCTAACAAGACTTCTTCTGAATATTATTTAACTTGACAAACTCAAGGAAATTGAATGCCTCACTGGCAACCCAGAAGTACATTATACAAGACCACTTTGACTATCCCTTCAGCAGCTGCTGTCTTCTGTCTGAGACAAAACTTGAACTGCACTGCGTACTCCAAATACACTGTAATTAAATTTGACATTCTCTTAAAATTATTATCCCACCAGAAACAAGGCAAAAGATGTCATGAAGCCTTCTTTGGTGAGTTCCCACGTGCCTCCGTATTCCTCTTCGTCGATCTGCTGAAAGCTGCTGAAGTATACATACAGGAGACCAGCGTTGATGACGCAGAAACTACAGAAACAAACACAATAAGATGTGAACATCCACATGACAAATTCATAAAAAGGCACAAAGAAAGATGTCTGAATTATGACAGGTGGTACAGAATTCTTACATGGCTATTCCCAGAAATCCTTTCAGTGGTGCAACACCCCATATCACACCCAGGATAACTGCAATAATTTGTCTGAGCCAATAAATCACATCTAAAAACTCATCCTGTGAAATGAAACAGAGAAATTAGTTTGGTAAATTATTGCACACTCTTAGATTACAACAAAGCTACATTGCCAGCTATGAATGTTTTATTTTTGAACTTTTTTTTTTTTACATTTCTTACATGGGAGGTTTTATCTAGTAAATCTGTGTGACAGAGACGAACAACCACATTTGCTATTAATCCAGGTCTAATTCTATCCAATCAATTCTATCTGTTGGAGCTTAACTCAGCTGACACTGTGTGAGACAGGCCACACCTTTGACAGGTAACCTGTCCCATCACTGTTCTAAATTTGGATAAATAACCAGCCATGTAAACCTGCAATTTCTGAGGACAATTTAGAGTCATCAATTAAAACATATGTTGACTTTGAGATTAATTTAAAAATGAGATAAATAAAATCTTCTCAGAGTGGCTGTGGATTATTTCTCTTGTGAAAGTCCTCTGATGACTTGTTAGGTATTAAGTTTAAAATACATTTAATGTTTAAATCTGATTTGTTTTGGGCAAAACATAAAACCTAATTATTTTTTAAAGATTTTTGAAATAACTAACAGAAATATGTTCAGTAACAACTGAGAAAGTCCTTTCACAAAGTTCTACCACATACATCTGCTGAATGTCAGGCAATGACATAAAGTAAAAATAACTACATTTTAGACACCCTGTTCAACAACAGTACAGTGACCGGATTATCACAGTTAAATGAGCCAAATCAGAGGAAATGTTTAAAAGTTCCGTGTTGTGTTTACAAGCTCCAGAACACCCGTATTTATATGAATTACACAGTCAAGTAACCCAACCAGACCAGATTAATCCTAATTTAGCATGGCTGCTAGCTCCAGCTAACTGACTGTATAAACATGTTCCGCTAAATGTGTGCATTCAGAATTAAAGGTAAACAAATATAAAGTGAAAAATCACAAATGTAAAAGAAACGTAAGACTAATGACATGCCTTCTCTTCCCAAACAGCATTACTGCAGAGGGCTTTGCTCCATGTGGACTGTTTTACACCTCCATTCAGCAAATGACTTTCTTCTTTCCGCTTTGAGCTGCTCGACATTGTCCTTTCCTTTAACAAAACGCGTCAAAAAGTTCAAAACCAAATGTGATGACGGCTAAAGTAAAATTTGAATCTCCGGTGATGACCAAAGAAAGACAGGTCGAGGGAATATTACAGGATATTTAAAGAATCTTGACTCCGCTGAGCTGACAGATTTCAGTCTCTAGCCGTCGAAGGGCGTTTGAGCATGCGCAACGCTGTTTAACCGCAGCGTGCTCCATCCAATCAGAGAGTGCGACGTTTGTGTCCCACTGTGGAAAAAGAACCTCTGAATCTCACAGCGACCCCTACTGGACATGACTTGTGATTACAAACTGCGAGCAGAGATTTATGACTAATATGCAAGACGCGACAGCTTTCTGCTTGTTTTCTATTCCTCTGTTCTGTCAGATGTTCTTGCTGCTAATTAAGACTAGAGGGAATCTAAACATTAAAATCTCTATCAAATAAACGATTGTTTCATATTTAATATATGATTGCCACTGAAAATCAACATGAATTCATTTGATTTCTTAAAAACAGCTAACTGATACATTAGTTTCTCAACAATTTCAACGGGGGACAATAAGCAACAGCTATTAAATATCTGACAAATATTTGAATTATTGATATTTTAAGGTTTGAAGAACCTTCATTACAACCCCATTGATAATCTAAGGAAGACACTACAAAACCCAGAGTAAAAGAACAAGAAACAAGTTAAGACAAATGCAGACAGTAATAAAACGTGATGAAACATGACGCTGTTATATGTGTTTATCTAGTTATTCATTCTGAATTTTGTTGTTTGTTTGTTTAAGATAAAAAAAGAATATATACCTCTGAACTTCCAGACTGAATACAATCTTTCCGGTCACAGTATTAAAACAAACTGACTTAAAGAAGTTTGTGATACATGTTTCATATTTAATCACATAGAGCTGTTTAGTTGGCATGAAGATATTTAACAGCAAAAGCTTGAGCTATATTTGGAAAAGACTTTTAACCATGGGTCAGCCATAGAACACATTTATGAAATTATTTTTATTTTCTAATGTTGATCACGAGCTAAAAACTTAGTTGTTGTTCCCTCTTCTGTCCAGCAGAGGGATTCAGTTAGATTTCACTCTCTGAACTCAAATGCAAATTGTAGTTAAATAATAGTAATAATAATGTTTCTAATGTGGAATCAGTTCTAAAAAAAAGTCTAAAATGATTAAGAAGTTGGTGGAAGGCCAGGAATCCATATATTATAGAGCCATGCATTGGAAATTTTACTTAAGTCCATATTTGAATCCATATTTGATCAAGAGAGATGATTAGAGTTTCAAATGCAAATATTTGAAATGTTTTATACAAAATAGAAAGAAATCTCTGATTGAAAGGTTTTCTAGAGGCTGTTCTGTAATATTGTAATACTTAATTAATAAATTAAAACCTGTTACACCTGAAGGCCTCACACTCCAAAGGATTAAAGGATTTTCATTTTGTCTATTGTGTCTTCAAGCTGACCTGCTGACTCATTCAGAAAGAGGTGAAGGAAACATTATAATTTGGTTAGTTTTTTACTTTGGACTGGCTGAACACATGCATAACTTAATTCCATTCAGTTTATTTACATAAATTTAGGTGATCCGTTTCAGGCTGAGGTTAGGGTTAGCTTGTAACTGCCTCCTTCAGCCATCAGGTGAGAGGCGGGGTTACCACCTGAACAGGTTGTCAGTTTACCACAGGCCCACACAGAGACAAACATTCATGCACTCACACCTGAGCTGTCACATAATCTCAATTAGATGTTTTTGATAAGTAAACCAGATAGAACCCACACGTACATGGGGAAAACATGCAAACTCCACACAGAACGAATCCAACTAAGATTTGAATCCACAATCATTTTAAGTATTTATAACAACAGTAAACTTGGGACACTGTACAAACAAAATTAAATGTGCTTAATTCCGTCAAAGCTGTCAGATTAAAATAATAAACATAGTTTAATGGAAAATCTATCATTTCTCTTTATAAAAAGGTTTATCAACATCCACTGTAGGTCTCTGTGACTTAATGTGGAAAATCTCTGTCACCTTTAAACAAATCACGTGTGTGTGGGGGGAGGATTTAATCACAATGCAGTTGGAGAGCACCACTTGCTTGACTGTTGGTTTTTTATCTGCTGCTGCTGTTTTTACTTTTATGTTTTTATTTCCAAGGACCATGTGAAAGTCAGAAACTGCTGAAACTGTGACAGAGCTGCAGTGCCAGCCACCCTCATATTAACGAGACACCTTCATATTGTCTTGACTTTCTGAACTGTCAGATGAGTGTGTTTTGTGGGATCTAATATTATGAGTAAAATACTATAAATAAAATTATCTAATGGGTTTCTGCAAACAATAGAAGCAAACAGCAAGATGTCCACATTGAAATAACAGAACTTTTTTGTACCACACTAGATCTGCCCTAGATATGAGTTTTAATCAATTAATTGCTCTTCAACATCATCAACATTAAAAACAAAAAAATATATCACCTGGGAAAAACCCTGCAGAAATCCACATATTTTTTTATGAATGACCTCTACAGCAGCTCGAAATGTGCAATTTTCTCTTTAAATTTGTGTCAATGTGCAATACGTCTTCATGAATAAAGGAGTTGATACATTTTTCACGTTATTTACTTTAATTAAAACAGAACATTGTAAAATGTTATATTATAGAGCCATGCATTGGAAATTTTACTTAAGTAGGAAGCATCACAAAATCCGCTTTAAAAATGGAAACGTTCGTCTCAATGCGCACACACTTACACAGGAAATTTATTTTATCAGCAAAAGGAAATTACATTTTAAAAACAAAAAGACAAAAAAAAAAAAAACATTTTCACAACCAGTTTTAGTTGGATAACAGCTTTGTATACACTTGTTTCCATGAGTTAATCATCAGTTAATCAATAAGATGCTCATGAGGGGAAACGTCACCACAAATCGCTATGAGTCAAATAAATGCCTTTTTGTTTTTTTAACCATTGAGTCATCTCAACATATTTTAAGCTATAATCATGTTAAAATATTGATTTGTGATATTTTCTAAAAATAAACGGCTGATGGCCATAATTAGTATATCTGAGTGTGTAAACCTGAGGTGTGTCTTAACTACGGGTGGGTGACATCAGGACCTGTTTCAGGTACTATCTCTTTAAGAGTAGTTACCTGAGAGGAGGGGAGACAGGTGTGAGCTGCTGGAACATCACATTTAACAGAGACGGGTTTTTTTTCCTCTTCTCGTCTCAAACATTCAAACAAAGCAGGATCAACTTTGTAGTTCGGTCAAAGTTCGGACGGGATACGTGACTCACTTTCTGCCCTCCACGCTCCGCAGAGCTCGAGCCCTCACGCCAACTCAACCGTCAGTGACGTCTGTGTCACGTGTGCGTCTCTTCCTCCGGTACGTCCGTCGTATTTTCCTCCCCTCCGCTGCCTGTGTTTAACGCCGAAAGCCACTCGAAATAAACAAGCAGAGAAAGAACGGAGGACCGTTGCTGGGACTGGTCCGGTTCCGGTGTCATGTTCATCACCAGCCGATGAGCAGAGGGGTCTCACACCTTTTAAGTTACCATCAGTGAAGCCCAGCCAGACCCTCCCGTCCGTTACTGTATGAGCTCGTGTCAACGTAAACTTTTTTAAACCTGCGCTTCGTTCGCTGAGCTCCAACGTGGCGAGGTGAGTGTGTTCTGTTCATACACATCTTTTTACCAACGGTTCACCTCCCCTAAACTTATTGTGGCGCCTTACCTTTTCGGGGTTTGGCTCAGCAGCAGCAGCGCCGGCCAGCTGCGTGTCGCCTGCTTAAAATGGCGACAGCCAACGGGAGGAGAGGGAGGGGGGCAGAAAGTGTAGTTTTTAATTTTGGTGATTGAGGGGGGGGGCTTGTCTTTTTCCTCCACTCTGGAGTGGTATATATCCTACACTGCAGGCAAGCTCATTAAGTTGGGGTCACTACGCCTAACTTGAGCGGAAGATGCATCATTTTCGGTTTTGTCTGACGCCACTGCGCTCGTGCCCTCAAAGAAAATAAAACTAATCCTGTTTATACACCCACATAAATGTAATATCGTTTGCTGTCACGTGTCGTCTGTTTACATTAAGTTGTCCATGTTTTGAGCCGTGAATGAAGCGCCTAGGAATCACTGTCCATCCACTGTTTTTGTGTGTTTGCTTCCTTTTAAAATTATTTACGATTGATTACCTGTCATCACCTCTATGTATTTTGACATGTGTTTCTAATGTGTTTTGATTGAAATCGTGTTCTGCACACTTTTCTGTAAACAGCAAAGTTTGGCTCATTGTTTGTTACCCAACAGTTCTGAGTCTGCAAGCTGTTGCCATGGCCGTTTATCATGCGTGTTGTCATGAGTGTGTGCGTCTCTGCAGGGATTAAAGCCAAGCTTTCCCAGGCTGCTAATTTGTGCCTGGTGCCCACGTGAGTCTCAGGTATAGACACCCAGCTTAACCCAGCTTTCTGTTTATCAGCCACTGTGTTCCACTTCTATAAGAAGTAGAACACAATGATCTCATGTGGAAAAACAATACTGAAGAAGGCCAAAGTTCACAGCAGGCTTGGGAAATTATTGATCACAGATGAAAATGTGTTCAGATTTTTTTTGTTCGTTGTTGTTGTCGTGCCATGTCTTACTTTGTGTTGCCATGGTGATGGCTTGAACCCTGACTGCCTTTCTGTCCTCACTGCTCTCGTTTCCTTTCCACTTCAGGTTTGTGGCTGAGATGATAAAAGTCGCTTTGCCTCAAGTTAAAAATCGTGTTTGGGCCATTTGATGTTGATTTTCTCTGTTGCAATAATTCAATATAACTTGCTGAGGACTTTTTATTCATCAGTGAGTTTCTTCTCCTCTCTATACCAGCTGTGACGATTTACTTGCAGATCTTTACCAAGTACGGCGGCAAAAACACAAACTGCCACAAGAGCATTTTTCAGAGTCTTGGACAGCTTTGTGATATGTTTACTCCTTCCAGAGCTGGCAGGTTTGGGTCAGCAGCAGCCACTTGCTCTGCTTTGGCTGGTTGAACAGCTTGTGATGTCAGCCATTTTAGGTTGGACAGCACTGAGTGTGGTGCTCCGCCATCTTTCTCCACCCCCCTCCCCTTTTCAGCAGCCCAGTTTTAACGCATGCACCAGCAGCAACCACAGCAATGCAGCCCACGCAGCCATCGGCTTCCTGACCTGAGAGCAGCCCACGTGAACACTCAGGGATCAGAGGGAATGATGCTGTAGGAACACCGTAACTGAGGTTTCTTTATCATTAATACTGTTCTGTGAGAACTGAGACAGTTGTGGATAGAAGTTTTGGGTTTAGATACACACACAATCAAAATGTGAAGTGGTGTCCTGTGTTTGTCAGCAGGAAACCTTGGTGGTTATTGACAGGAGGAGGTGAGCTGAAATTGTGACGTTTTAGGGTGAAAGGAAGTAATGGTTAAAACATTGTTTTTGTTGTGCAGAGACACGTGAAAGCACAACAAAGGGTGAGCATGCAGACCCTGAAAGGTGAAAAAAGGTGAGCGTCCTGATTTAACTGCCTGGAGGTTGTCTTAAGGTCACCTGAAGGAAAAAAAAAAACATAGATACTTGGATGTACCATCTGCCAAATTGTGTTTTGCACCATAAACCAGCCCAATCACTGAAGGCTGCAGAGAAGACTTGTAACAGTGCAGAATGGCAGATGTCTGGACGGAGACTTAACTGGAAGAGACGCCACTAGCTCTGGACCAATAGCACGTCTTGTAGACGGCGACCACACCTAGCAGAGAAACATGAACACTGCGTGTGGGAAGCTCTGAAATAGGAGCAGGGCAGGGACTCTCCAAATACCACTCAGAGGGGTGTGTGGAACAAACAAGCAGTGCTTGGCCCAAAGACTGGATGGCATAGGAGATGTGTGTGTGTTTTTATCCACATGCTTTAGAGAAGTGAGCTGGTGAAAGAGAGATTTGGGGGGGGGGTTGCCATGGGGACAGTAACACACCAGTGCCGCTGCCGACCTGTCTCCCTGAGCCAAACTTATTTGGTGAGGGAGGAGAAAAGCGAACAGTGGGAGGCAGAGAGGGGAGGGAGGGGAAGGAGAGGGTGCAGAGATGTTTGAAATGGGGGGGAGTGAGGGTGAGGAGGTGGCGAATAGGGAAGAGGGGGGAAAAAGTGGGGAGGCAAAAGTGGAGCAAACAAGGACAAGGCCTACCTGTGATGTACACCTAGTCTCTGCCTTATAGAGACCACGTCACTGTATTCTGTTTGTCCATGTGAGCTTTCTCAAGTGTGTTTGAGGGCTTTAATTTTTTTTCATTTGTACTCTGAGTACTGAGCCCAGACCGAGGCAAGAGTCAAGCCTTGAGATGAAAGGAAGTCATGCTGTGCTGAGCCACGGATGAAGCACAGATAATATGGGTTTCAAACCAAGATGTCTGAAGGATTTTTTTATATGTCACTGAGAGATCTGTGGCTCTGACGCAGTAAAAAATGGCAGCCTCACTGCTGTGGTAAACAAGCTTCACACATAGGCATGCAAACACCCACCCCCACACGCCAAATACACACAAACGCAAGCACACATGCCCCCAATCACCCCCCTCTCTACTCTCAGCTCACAGGAAACCCACACATGCAAATGCTGACACACATAACAGACGCAAACCCATACCAGCCACATGGTCAGTTAGCATATGCACAACATCCACATTAAAGCCTATGAGTTAATGGACTGGTGCCATTGACTTGGCAAAACTTGTCTGAGCCCAGCGTTGCTGAGGTGTGACCAGCCAGGCCCATTTCAACTCAGGTTGTGTTGACTCAGCCGTTGCATGCATGAGGCCTCGGTTCTGTGGCTCAATTTTCCTTGGTTTGTTTCAGCGTAGTGGTTCTTCAGTTGAAGTTACTAGTCGAGCTGTGTCGACTTGATGTGTTCAGATGGGATTTTATATTTGCTGAGATACTGAATGCTTGGTTTAGGATGAGGCTCACCCCTGGAGCACATGTGTGAGATGATGGTGAAGCTGAACTCCAGGTTATGTCCACTGGCAGAACTTTCCAGGCTGTGCAGTTCAGTGAGTAGAGGGAGGGAAGCTCTGCGTGCGTGCTTGCCTCAGTGTGTGCATGGAGCTAGATGGGGCTCGGAAGTGCGGGGGTTGCATGGGGGGGGCTGATCAGGAGAAAAATTCCTCACAGAAACACCTCAGTGCTTCCTCCATGATAGTTAACACCCCTCCTCACCCCTAACAGCCCATCCCCCACCATCATCTCCCATTCGCTCTTCTTCTTCTCCTCTCGCCTGCCACCCACACCCAGCAGAACCACGTGATGGATGGCTGCGACTGCCCACCCATAAGCTTTTGTGTTGGTCATGTGACCAGCCTGCCTTGGCAGAACGGTGCCCCCTGATGCAGAACTGAATGGCAAAGGGGGGAGTAGGAGAGGTGCACAGCAGTCTAAGCCAAGGGCAGTTGCTCTGTATGGTAGTGGGGGGGTGCCTCGCGTTCCCTCACACTAGCAAACCTAAATTGCCTGTTAACCCCTCACAGGCAAATCCAAAATTTTCCAGCTTGGATAAAATGAGCCCCCCCCCAAATACTCTGATTATTACTCTTTAGAGATTCAGGCTGAGATTTTTTCCTTTCTTGTGTTAATTCAAGGTAGAACTGAGTTGCTTTCGGCCTCTGAGTGCAGAAGAGCTCTTTGTACCTTCTGTCACACCCCAGTCCTTTGGGGGTGAACTGCTCTCTGAGCTAATGTAACCTCTGTGTGGTAAAGCAAGGATTTGTGTGAATTCATAGATATAAGGAAAAACACAGTGACTACACAGTGTACATACAGATTGATGCGTCCTCATAAAGTTTCACACGTTCCTGAAGCTGCTCCTGTAATCTGTAGGAACAGTACATCTTTGCATAGTGATGAGCTGCAGTTTGCCAATTCAAACTGGGATTTTGAGATTTTCCTGTTAAACTTTTCAGCAGGTGAAGCTTTGTGAGCTTGTGCTGCTCTGTGCGTGAGGTGTCATGTTGGGGCAGAGCGACTAGGAGAGTAATTGCCCTAGAGCCGTCCTTCAATCCTGCATCAGTGCTTCTGTGCTCGAAGGAAGGAGGGAGGAGCAAAACCCTCCACAGGAAGCTTCGCCATTTTGTGTGAAGACAAGGAGAACTAGAAGGTGTAGTGAACATGTTTTAGACATGCATTGTTGCGCAGGTGTGTTTCTGTTGTTGCTGTCTGCACCTCTGGGCGAGAGTACACCTTTCTACGAAAACATCTGCTGAACCCACTTGCATTATTGTCAAGTACCGCCTATCTTAAGCAGCATATTCACAAGTGGATTTTTCTATTGCAATCTGTGTAAAGGTGTTCAGAGAGGCCAAAGAAGCTGTGGATTCAGAAGAAAATACAGTGTGCCGACTCTGTGGGGGTGTGTCTGAGAGAGAGGAAGTGAGACAGCGGTGGGTGGGGGAGGGGAAAAGGGGGTAGGACAGGAGCTCTCTCCCAAAAAGCCTGTAGTGAAGAAGCAGACTGAGCTGCTTTAAAGAGCCTCCAAAAACAAGAGGAATAGCCTTGAGTTTCAAGAGAAGAAAGCTTCTTTATCATTTTATTTTTATGATCAAATTCTCACAAGTGTTTATTTTTAAGTTTTTTGTTTTTTTTTTTAAAGGTGAGGATATTTCCTGCATAGTATTTTTTGGGGGGAGTAGCTGGAATCATCCATCTGTGTGAAATTTTTATGTCACTTGAAGGAAACCAGTTTTTACTGCTTTGAGTAAGAATTTTTTTTCTTTAGCATGATTTTATCCATCATCTCCTTTTTATTGTTTGCTTAAACTGGACATTGTCATAACTGAAGTAGATGGTGACTAATCTTAGATGTGCTTTTTTTTCCCCACATTTCTAGGGTTTGGATGGATAAGCCCCGCCATCCTCCTCCCCCCATGCCTGGTCTATAGTCAACGAAAAACCCATCTTCCCTTTCACACCCGTCTCTCAGTCATTCGACCAGCCCTCCCCGCTTTGTGATCAACACCATGGCCAGCAAAAGGAAGTCTACAACACCTTGTATGATTCCCAGCAAGGTTATTTGCTCTACAGAAGAGGCTGAGCGGGACTCTCCGGTTCCTCTTCTTCAGTCCAGGATTTCTGGAGTTGACAGGCTGAGCCCTCTAATCCCTGTTGAGTCTTCCAAACCAGAGGCGGGTGCTGGCACTTACACCTGTAGGCCGTGTAACTTTGAAACCCTTGACCTTAACTTATTCCTAGATCATGTCTACACCGCTCACCCGGACTTCCGGGCAGACCCAGGCTTTGTTTGCAGAAGCTGTGGAGTTTCTGCACCTAAGTTTGAGGGGCTGGCCCTGCACAACGCCCGGGTTCACCCCAGCACGTTGAACACGACTCTGCA
Source organism: Pachypanchax playfairii (assembly GCA_006937955.1). Taxonomy (NCBI): domain Eukaryota; kingdom Metazoa; phylum Chordata; class Actinopteri; order Cyprinodontiformes; family Aplocheilidae; genus Pachypanchax; species Pachypanchax playfairii. The sequence continues at coordinate 1,528,580 of SSNP01000007.1, read as the reverse complement.
CTTGAGAAAGAGGGACAGGAGGGTGGTGGTGGAGCAGAGTGTGGTGGTCGGGTCAGAAATGGGCAAGGATAGTGAGATTTCTATCACCAAAACCCCAATCATGAGGATGCTAAAGGGCAAATCAGAACCTAAAAGGATTGTGGTGTCACACTCTGTCTCTGATGAGCCATCTTCAGATTCCCACAGTAGCTCTGCATTCAGAGAGTCTGAAAGAAAAGATGCTGCTATAGTGACTGTAACCCACGTTCCTACAATTGTTCACAACGGGACAACTAAAGCCACGCTTCCTTCAGCCATTCAGATCGTTAATGGGACATCATTACCAATACTGAAAACACCCATCACACAGGTACAAATGCAGCTTTCTTTTTCTTTGTTTTTATTTGAAAGCTGTTCATTCACAATTGTTACACTTTTTTTTTGTTTTTTTTTTACATTTTATTTAGGTGGTTTCTGTAGCTCAAAACAGAAACCCTCACCACTCGTCACCAGTCACAGCCTCTTCAAATATTTCCTCAGCTTCGTCACCATCATCATCACAAAATCTTCCCAAGGTAGCTGTCATGTCCCAGTAACATCTAAGTAGAGAATCTAAGAGCAAAAGTAATGATGTTGTGTTTTTCTACATATTTCTACCAGGTGATGATTCCTTTGAGCAGCATCCCCACCTACAGTGCCTCCATGGACTCTTCCTCCTTCCTGAAGACCTCCTTTAGTAAGTTTCCGTACCCCACAAAAGCAGAGCTCTGCTACCTGACGGTGGTCACCAAGTACCCCGAAGAGCAGATAAAGATCTGGTTTACAGCGCAGAGACTGAAGCAAGGCATCAGCTGGTCTCCTGAGGAGATCGAGGAAGCCAGGAGGAAGATGTTCAACACGATCATTCAGACGGCACCAACCAGCTCACAGAATCAGATTCAGAATCAACACAGTCCAGCGCAGCACACCATCACAGTCCTGCCGGCCTCCCTGGGGCCAACAGGGATCCCGCAGTTTCTGCAGGGGTCTCTTGTCAGCCAGGGAGGGGTAATTGTCACACAGCCTGTGGTAGCCAATGGCATCCAGGTCAGCAGCACTCCTATGACTCTGGCTGTCACTCCTAAACCCCAGGCAGCAGCTCGACCCACCATGCAGGCCCGACCTGCTGCAGCCCTGGTGGCAGACAAAGGCACCAGCGTGGTGGTGGGCAGCAGCAGCACAGGGAGCAACATCATTACCAGCAGTAGTAGTAAAAGTGGGGGAGGGGGTACAAGCAGCAGTCAAGCTGGTGTCATCAACCTCAGTCTTGGAGGGAGTAGTTATAGTAATACTAAGGTGAGCAGCGTCAGTGGTAAACATGGCAGCACTAAGACCAACACTGGTGACAAGAGCAATAATAATGTGTGCAGACAAGTCACTTCTGAACACACAGATGTAAACAAAACTACTGGCATCAGCGTTGTGCAGAGTGACGGTAAAACAACCGCAGAAAGCAAAGCTAATAAAAGCTCTGGTAAAGCAGGAAGTGAGGAGAAGAAGAGTGAACACACAGACAGCAATAACTCAACTAGTTCAAGCACAGATGAAGTTGATCCTTCTGCTAGAGACTCTCCAGCTATTAATATAGAGGAGGCTTCATCTCCTGCCTCCAAGTCTTCCTCACCCTCTCCTGCAGCACCCCCTGGCAGCGCACCTTCCTCCAGGACTCCCGTCGGAACGCTGCTGGATTCCAGCTTTTATAAAGGAAAAAAGTCTCAGGAGCAGCTCAGTGCACTGAAGGACAGTTTTCAGGTCAGCCAGTGGCCCAACCAGGAGGAGGTGGACCGCCTCATCTCTCTGACTGGCCTCACAGTGCGAGAGGTCCGCAAGTGGTTCAGTGACCGACGCTACCACTTCCGGAATCAAAAAGGACCTCGTTCCAGCACAGGAGGGCAGAGTAAGGCATCTAGTGCACCAGTGAGCAGCGCTGCCTCTGATGGCACCACCCCTATGGATCTGTCAGAATGTAGCAGCAACACTGGTGCCAAAACTTCCCGGCCGAGCTCCCGTAATACTCCCCCAAGCCCACCTGCAACACAGACTCCCACCTCTCCAACCACACCTTCACGTCGACTCCCCAAACTGCCCTCACCTGACTTCACAGCCATCCGCTACAAGGAGAGAGAGCCCCACCAGGTGAGACTCTGAGTTTGACGTGTTTGTTGAAATTAAATAAATAAAGCTGTAACTAGTTATTTTTTTAATTTTTCAAAACCTTGAGGAAACTTATATGAAACTTTGTTTCTCAACCTTTGAACAAAAACAAACTGCCTCAGAATAAAAACTAGTTTAATATTGAAGTCGGTCTGTTTTTGCCAAATTCAACACTGTGGTACAGATGTCCAAAATGTCTCGGTCTTTCAAGCAGGCTGTTACTTTAGTTCCTGTGATTAGTTTCTCACTAATTTATTTCATCTGTGTTGGCTGCGCTCACTTCCTGCAGGTCAGTCACTTTGTCCATTTGTGTATTTGGTTTAGGTTAAGGCCCTCGAGGCCAGCTTTGCCCAGAACGCTGACCCATCAGGGGAGGAAGTGGACCGCCTGCGCTCAGAGACCAAGATGACCAGGAGGGAGATTCATGGCTGGTTTGCTGAGAGGAGGAAGAGAGTGGCAGCTGAGAAGAAGAAGGATGAGACAGATCAGGCACTGAAGGAAGATGAGGAGGAGATGGAGGTTGATGGTGACGAGAGACAAAGAGATGATGGTTCAGGAGAACCGAAAGTCAACCCCATCAAGATCAATCTGAAGATGCTGAAGGTGACAGAGGCCAGTGGCAAAACAGATGGTGAAGGGTTGGAAAATCTGACTGTATCGACTCAGCTGAGCAGCACAGCTGCTTCATCTGTGGGCCTCATTCCTAAATCATCACAACTCTCCACCCCAACCCTAAAAGCATCCCACTCACCCAAACCCACAACCGTCAGAGGCAAAAAGACAGCAGAGCAACTTCACCTGCTCAAACAGGTCTACGCTCGAACCCAGTGGCCCAGCGCCACTCAGTACGATGAACTGATCTCAGGCACTGGGCTGCCCAGGCCTGAGGTGGTCCGCTGGTTTGGAGACTGCAGATACGTGCAGAAGAACGGGCAGCTGAAGTGGCTGGAGGAGTATCAAAACACGGCTCTGGAGGAGGAAATGCAGGAGGAGAACACGAAGCTCTTACAGAATCATCTGGACATGCACGGCAAGCTGGAAGACTCACAGGTACTGACAGTTTATCTCTAGTTGTTCATTAACCTTGAACACGAGTTCCTCACTGTTTGTTTGTGGGAGAAGTGATTTTAATTTAATTTAATTTTTAATTATATATAGATATACTTGTTTTGAAATGCAGGAATATTTGGGGGATGCTGATGACTGAAGTCTCAGCTTTTTAAAGAAAAAGAGTTTTTTTTAGTTGTTGTGAATTGAGATCACGATCAGTAAATCCAGTTCCACCTTTTCTTCTTTTTTTTCTTTTGGCTCGTTTTAAAAACAGAATCATTTATCTCAGTTCCACAGATCTGGAGTTAATAGCTCACATGCAGTGATTAAAGAGCAGGTTGTTTTCAACATCTGAGGTGAACTTCTGAGATCCTCCACAGAAGACAACAGTCAACTCTTTGTAATTTTGACGTCCACTACTTTAACTCTAAAGAACTTCTTGTTCATTGTGAAACAAACAAACAAAAACAAATGCAGAACACTTTGTTAGGACGTGTTTTATCACTTTCATATGCTGCTGAAGAGCAACACTCAAATACCTGCTTCCTTACTGTCGAAGTTTCCTGTCAGAAACACCCTTTTCTATCAAATCAGCTTTGAATGAACTCGTACTGACAGCAGCAGCGGCGGCGGCAGGAAAGATGCACGAAAAAAAACAAATGTCTCACCACGTCTGAATTTATTCAGAGTTTTCATGTGGAAAGACGGTTTAAAAATGTTTTATGAAATGCTGCAGAATTTTGTATTGAACATGTTGAGAGAACGTTGCACCAGGATTTAGTTGGAGATATATTTACAAATATGTGAAGGAAATTTGCTTGTGTGTTTAAAAAAAAAAACATTCAGAGCACAGAAACGACAAAAATATTTAGTCATTTCCGACAAACTAAGTAAATGTAAGATTTCACTGGTCTGTCTGTGATCACGTGTCACCTTTCTTTCTGATTTCTTAAAATTCACCCTAAAATTAACATCCACGTCCCCTAAGTGACCAAAATGTTTGTCCTCACAGTTGCAGGAACTGGCAGAGAGGAGTGGTTTGACCACAGACCTGGTGCGACACTGGTTCTCCACCAGGGCGACGCTGCCCGACACAAAACAATCTGCTGCCGCTGCTCAGACAACAGGGACAGAACCGGTTGGAACAGGTGTAGCAGCAGAGCCACCATCAACAGGATCCTCCCCTCTGGAGCCGCAGCCAGGGGGTGGGACAGAGGAGAAAATGGAACATTCTGTGTGCGGCGTCGCAACAGAGGCAGAAGAGCCCGACACTGATGAGACAGCGAACACTGATAAAGGTAATCTTCATGTCTGGAGTCATATTTATATCTGTGGACGTCATTTTCAGAACATGTTTGAAGAGTGATGCTTTTTTCCTGCTACAGGAACTGAAGAGGCTTCAGTATGATGGAGTTCACAACGCAGATGGTGTTTGTTCCCAGAGTCTGACTTAAAAAGACAGCAGATGGGTTTTGCAACAGGATCTCTGGATGGAAATGGATCCTGAATCCATCCACACCCGCCCCTCTCTCCCTTCCCCCCCACCTTTAGAGGTAGGCTTGACCTCCCCCGACTGAGTGAGATGGACTGAGTCACACTCTCATACACCCTGTGTTGTGTTCATCAGCCGCTCGTCCTTAATGAAGGAGTTTCCTGTCAAGACTCGAGTACAGTGAGGAGTTTGTGGTGACGTGTTGAGCTGCCATGTTTCTCCCGCCTGCCTGCTGTGATGGGAGAAAAAATAGAAGGAAAAAGGGAGACGTGTGTTTGGACAATTATCTACAAACCAGCGGTTATTTGGGAAATTGCACAAGTCTTTGCTACAGGGTGCTTGTCACGGCCTTACAGTAGATGAAGCTTTTATTTAGAATTCATCCATTTTCGTCTTGTTGCTGTTTACACGTACTAACCACGTTGCTCTCGGTTGTATCTTTGTATCCTTTACTTCAATCAGATAAGAAAAATGGGATGACATGAAATTCATTGTTTCTAAAAAGTGCAAGCACCCTGCAGCTCCTGAAACGCCCAGCAAAGACAGAACATTAGACTTCCTGGAAAAATGGCTTGTGTTGTAGCATCAAGTGCTTCTTTTACGTCACTGATGTGTACGTACCTTTTGTTTTTAATGGAACTTTCTTATTACATAGACTTGTCTGTAAGAAAAACACTGAACTTTTACTAGAGTTCCATACTTAGGCTTGGTGTACAATTTTTACAAATGTATTTGCAGAATAAACAGAATGTAATGAATTTCTTCCTGTCCTGGCCCGACCCATCAGACATTTTAGAAAAGCGTTGTAATTTCCTGCTCACGGGTTTCATACTTCCGTCAGTGTCTGAGACTTTTCTTCTTACACCTTCCAGTGAGACTACAGCCTTCATTTCCTGTGAAATATCAGTTTATTTAAAAAAAAAAACATTTGTGCCTCTCTAAGCAATTTTTAAGAAAATAAGACCAAGTTGTATAAAGCAGTGAGTATTTTATTTTCAGGCTTGAATATGTTTTATATGAAAGGCAAAATTAAAATTAATACTTCTCTCTGTAGTTTCATAGTTTAGGCACATTACAGGAAGGCAAAATGTACATGACACCAGCAAAGAAAAGAGAAAAAATAAAGTCAGAGTTCCTGCTCACCCACATGTCCATTGTTACTATGGTGGACTGGACTTTATTACAGGTTTGTGGGGAAAATATTTCTACAGCAGAGTCTTAGCGATCTCACCTGTGTGGGTGCAGGTGAATGATGTGTATGCAGACAGATTTACAGACAGGTGAGCAATGAGAGTAAAGCTGGATGGTGCGAGCGCCACAGACTATATACTGACAAAAACTTCACATGAAAAAGAAATTATCAGGGTGCAAATGTAACAAAATGCTGACGTTCAAGCATCCGGTTTCATGTTAAATCTTTCTATATGGCTTCTTTGTGTCAGCGCTGAAATACTGAACAAGAATACTGAGCCTTGCAGTCGTCATGCATCAGCAGGGAAAAAGAAAACATGGTTTCTGATCAACACCTGACCTCAGACCACATTCATCAGCCACAGAAACACTGTCACAGCTGAACTCTGTCTGGTCCCTAACAATAATAAACCACCAACACAACTGTAGAATTCATGTCATAAAGAGGCAAAATGATGGGGGAGGGGGGGTCATTTAGTTTGGTACCGTAACTAAACTTTCAAAATCCTCTACATAAATCAGCATGTGTTCCACAGTAAAACCTTCACACCTGTTTTTAAATGACTGATAATCTGAAGTCAAACGCCTCTGCTGAAGTCTAAACATGCTGGAAATAAAACCTCCACTAAACACTGTCTGAATTCACTCCCATTCATTATGAGAGCAGCTGATGGAAACAAAAGAAATCTTCATGACGTTGTTTACAAGATCCAGACTTGCAAAAGATTATTTCCCCTCAAATATCTGAATTAATTGTAATACAATCACAGCTTGTGTTTTCCTGTAACCGCCATCGCTGGCTGAGGTTACTAATGATAACAATGACTGGCATCACTGAGGCCTGTCTGGACATGGTGGTTAATACGAGTGAAGCAGACTAAACACTTCAAGAAAACACAATTACAATCAGACTGCAAACATGAGCAGGTTTATCATCCATCCCTGCTCTTCCATCTTCACACAGTCAGGTGTTAGCTAACGTCTGATGCGTAGGACCGTCGGTGAAAAAGACAAATGTTTCATAATGATGTGCAGGTTTTTTTGGAATGTAAGATAGGAGTAATTAAAAAAAGAAATGCAGAAACATGACGCTGCTTGCTCTTTGACTGATCGGAACAAACAGACTGAGTTCTTTCTGAATCTTAAAAAAAACTCTCCAAATTTAAAAAGCTGGAGGCACAAAGTGCTCCACGAAGCAGAGAGATATTAAAAAATAGCCATATGGAGCCCTCATGTTTAACACACAGTCACATTATGAATGTTTAAAGGCTTAAATAATTAGAATAATTAAAAACATGGAGACAGAAGCTCTTTGAGAGCATGTTGGCTGCTGCTGTTCTCTGGCCCACAGCGCAGCAGGAATAAATATATATATTCAGACGCGGCAAAAAAGAAAAGAGCAGAGAAGTGAACAGGAAACAGTTTCTACTTGAGACCTTTTCTAGCTCTTCTTAGCCTCCAACGTAAGCAGCTGTTGTGTGCAACAAAAACACCAGAGATTACAGTCCGGGGCTGGAACCTAGCACAGTCTTGCTTTTTGTTTTACTGTCAATGTCGTTTCTTCTTCCTGTCCGCAGCCCTCAGCTTCCTCTCTGTGACCCCGCCCCTCCAGTATCCAAACCCCTCCTACTCGTCAGCCAGGCAGGGAGGACAGAGTGAGGGGAGGAATGGAGAGAGGGAGAGCTGACTGAAAAGTAGGCCAAAGTGGTGGTGGATGTTGCCATGGAAACAGTGATCACAGCAGTCAGTGACATCATCAGTACACGGAGAAGCTGCTAGGTAGGGGGGGGTGAATTGGGGGGCTGAGACAGAGATGGGTCCTGATTGGCTTGGACTTAGACGCGGTTCTCTCCACCCACTCTGGTCCTCCGCGGGATTCTAAGGAGAAGACAAAGACAGGAGGACGTGTTTTGTACATGCTTAAAACTTATTGCATGGACATGTATGACTCTGAAACCACACACTCACCTTCTGTTCTGTGAGTCCATGTGGTCCAGCAGGGCCTCCTGGGTCACTCTGAAGTCCTCTACAGGGGACTGGTAGCGTGCTTCAAAAGAGCCCTCCCTCCCTCTGTAGGCCAAGGCCTGAGCCGGCGACTGGGGCAGAGGAGACATGGAGGAAGAGGACACAGAACTCAGCTCTCCAAAATGATCCCGCCCTGCTTGAGCTGCTGCTGGCACTGCTGTGGGCCCGAGGGCAAAGAACGGGCTTAGAGCCTCACCGTTTTCATCCTGAAAGAACCAGAAAAGCTAGTTCAGTATCCAATCAATCACAGCTTCTGGTCGTCATGGTCTCGTACTAAAACAAAGGAAACACCCTGATAAACAAGACTGAAGGGCCTCAAATGTGTTTCAAAAGCTTCCTTTAAATTGAAAGTTCACATAAAACAAATTTAAAATAAAGACGTATCGTAAACTAATACCATAGACTTGAATTTAACGGCATCGCGAGTCACTTGACCTCTTTTAATCATGAACCGCTGCTCTGCATTTCTTGATGAGCTGTATGACAGAACGCAAAAGGTCCGAGTAATCTGCACTTAATCACATCGCTCCTAAAGTGGAAGCTTCCAATTAACATACCTTACACTAGTGATTAGATGTTCACACATTTAGAACATGTAACTTCATGGTTGGCCCAGTGAATGTTGTCCAGACATGAAGTGTGAAAAGATGGCGTACAGAATCACGTCTCCATATCCAAGAGAAAAGGCATTACTGTGTCATGTGACTCCACTTTCTAACATGGTGTGTGTGTGTGTGCGTGTGCGTGTGTGCGTGTGTTTGTATTTCTGACCTCCTGAGGACCAGTTTCCTGACTTTTACTATCTTTCTGGGGTCCGAGGGTTCTTGTGGGGACCAAAGCCTGGTCCCCATGAGGGGGACTCCCCTTTTTAGGGTTAGGGGTTAGGTTTATAGGTATGGTGTGAATAGAGTTTTAGTTAGTCTTAGGGTTAGTTATAGATCAGTAATGGTTAAGGTTAGGAAAAGGGTTTGGGTTAGGTATAAATCTAGTTACTAAAATCAATGGAAGTCAATGGACGGTCCCCATAAGGATACCAAAACACACTTGTGTGTGTGTGTGTGTGTGTGTGTGCGTCTGTCCCAACTAGAGGTGCAATCAGCATATGGTTTAATGGGATTGATGTGCTTCTCAGAGTAACAATTTCAGTTGAAGTTACTGCGTGTATTAATAACCATGTTTGTGGTACATGTATGTTTGGATCTGAACAGTAACCCACCCTGCCTCGGATTATATCTATGTGGACTAAGAGTGAAGCCAGCTCCAGATCCTCGCTGTAGCTGTTCTTCAGAGGAACAGACCGGTAACCTGCCACAAAGCAAAGACACGATCAGAACACTTTCAGTAGATCAGTTACTAAAACAGTCAAGATTTTTTAACACATACCGGTCTTGAGGGCTTGAATGGGGAACGTAGCCTGAGCCAGAAAGTTTTGGTCATTGAACATGTCAATCTCATAAACCACGAAACGCAGGAAAGCAAAGGCAGAGTTGCACACGGTGAAACGGAACGACTTCCCCGCCGGTAACGTTGGATTCAGACCATTATTAGCTGGAGGAGACAAAACAGTGATCTGTTGAATATAAAATAATTAAATACACACACACACACAAAAACTTTGTTCATCTGGGAAGAGTTTTTGTTTCTCAGTAGACCTTGTGCCAGAAACTAGAATTCAGACTAAAATATCTATCAGTCAGTCATAAAATTATGACAAGTGAAGTTAAATATGTGGATATTTTTTCATTACAAGGCCACCTGGCAGCACCAAAAGTCTTAAACAGATGAAAACTAGTGAACTAGCAACATGTTCATGGCCAGCAAAGGCTCACAGCTGCATGCTGGGAGCAGAGCCTTGCTGGTACTATCCAATACTACAAAACATGTACAAGAGCTTCCATGATGAAGAGAGAGAAACGTCATGCTGACCTACGGTGGACATGAAGGAACTATAACTGGACTACAAAGAACCTGATCTGGCACATCAGTTTTCATTGTGTGTATAACCAAGAAGACCCAGGGGTCCAGATCCCGGGGTTCTACAGCAGCAGTATGTAAAACAGGACTACCGGGGGCAGTGTGGTGCTGTGGGAAACACTGGGTCCTGACAGTCACGTGGACGCTACATCACCATCAGAATTCTGCTGCTGATAGAAGTCACGTTACCTGATGGGAGTGGCCTCTTTCTAAAGAACAGTGACTTTGAGGCATTGATCAGGTCTCTTATTCCTCCAGACTTCAGTTCTACTGAGTGTATGTGGGACAAATAGCCCAGTCCACGGTGACCACAGCTCACAACTCGATGGACTTAAAGGATCTGTGCTGACTGTTTTCAATGGACTCAAAACAGGGAAACATCAGCAAATGGTCATTATGTTCTGGCTAATTGCTATAAGCCTGAATTTGGATCAAAGTCAGCTGTGCACAGCAGCAATAAACACCAAAACTCTGCAGATACACTTTAAAATGTCAGGCTTTATAAGAATACATCAAATAATAAAACAGAAAAGAAATGTTACCGTGGTCCACGAGACAAATTCTCATGAAGGCATGTCGGGAAAGTAGAGTTAAATATCAATCAATCAATAGCAACAATAACATCGTCATTTGAACAGATTGATAAGGAGGGCTGGTTCTGTTCTGGGGACTGATCTGGAGTCTCTTGAGTTGATTGTCCAAAGGAGGATGGTTCGGAAAATGAATCATCATGGAGAACCCTCATCATCCTCTTCATAACACAGTAACTCAATAACAGAGTGTCTTCAGTCAAAGACTTCTTCAGATCTGCTGCAGCACAGACCGCTACAGGAGATCCTTCCTGTCCACAGCTAGAACCCGCTACAGGAGATCCTTCCTGTCCACAGCTAGAACCCGCTACAGGAGATCCTTCCTGTCCACAGCTAGAACCCTCTACAGGAGATCCTTCCTGTCCACAGCTAGAACCCTCTACAGGAGATCCTTCCTGTCCACACCCTCTACAATGGTCCCCTGAAGAAGAACTGAGCTACAACAACATTTAATTTCCCTTCGGGGATTAATAAAGTATTTTTGAACTGATTTTAGGAGTAAAATGAATTATTATGAAGCACGATTCCAAGATTTATGTCCGAACAAAACCTCTGGCACAATAATCACTGAAACAACGAAGCTTCATTTTCCTGATTAAATCCTGATGAGCTGGCATCATGTCAGAGCCGTGTTTTGCTTTTGTATTCCCAGAACACGACTTGTTTGTACAGTTTCCTGTTTTTCCAGGAGCAGAAAGGAAATAACACAAAGTTAATTTATCCAGTAAACAAAAACACATTTCTACTGTGCTCACCTTCAGACTCAGATTTTTGTTTGGCATTATCATACTCTGCTCCACACACTTCGATCTCGATGATAGGGCACACGATGCCGCGGCCGTGCTTCGGCAGGTGCCGTGCACCCAAAACCTTTACAAGACGGAAGAGATGGAAGAGTTACAACTTCAGAAATCAACACAGACACCAATCTCCAGAATCTACACACAACAGAAGTGTTTTCACTTTTAAAACTGATCCTATTAAGAGAAACAAATCACTTGTTCAGGTTCCTCAGACAAACCATTTGTCTCCATGAACACACACACGCCAGAAACAACAAAACATGAATCCAGTTGTTTATTTATTAGAAACCCATTTTAGAAGATTTGTTCTCCTGACAGTAATTACTGTCTCCAAGCTCAAGGATCACCGAGCAGCAAAATTTCAACCAGATTGAACAAGAATCAAATCTATATTTTGGCCTCTGGGATTATTTTATATTCCAAGTTATTTCAGTCATTAACTTTCTTCACACCCCGTTTGGAAGCTTGAAACTCTGACTCATGCCGTAACATCTGCACTCCCACAATCCAATGCTCCACTGTACCTCTATCACCAGCGTGAGCTGCTCGACGCCTCGTACTGTGTGCTTGTCAAAGGGGTCAAAGTTGTCGTCCCTCATGATGGAGGGTTGGAGGACATAACCGCTCCTCCCGTTCAGCATGAACAGGGCCTGGTTCATCTGCATAGACTTGTCTGCACATGGAGATAAACAAGGATGTAAAGAAGGAAAAGATCTCCTGCATGTGCTGCTTCACTAGCTCTAAGATGATGTTCAATACCTGCTGTCTGGAAGTTAAGAGCAACCAGCTGGGACCCGCAGAGCCACATGGGGAGCGGGTCATAGTTAGAGGAGTCCAGCCGTTGGCCTCTGGGGTAGATCCTTGACAGCTGCAGGCGGTTGTACTGCAGGAACTTTTTCCCCTTGATTTTGTTGACATACTTTTCCGCCTTGGTCTCGGGGAAAGACGACATGTCACGGAAACAGGCCCGGGCTGTGCCGATATCTAACAGAAACAGACAACAGACGTCTCCCCCACTGAGTTCATCAGAACCAACTTCAATTCAGAACCTGCAACCCAGTCAGGGTGTGCAATGCTTACTTTCTTCCACAAATGGTACAGGCCTGCAGTAAACGACCAGGTCTGATAATTCCAGTGCAATCTTTTTCCTCCTCTCCATTATCTTCCCTTCTTCCAGCTGAACAAGGAGACACACATATGTAAGCATGTCAGAATGAAGGAACTCAGGATCACACACAGATTTGCAAGAGCACATCAGTCATGTGATGTACGTATATTCACCTTGGCCTCTGAGGTCACGGCGACGTCTCGGATCTTTGCTACCCATTCTTTAAGTTCTTCTTCAGTGTTGGTAGAAATGTCCAGAAGCGATGCAAAGGCCGTAGGGGAATTTGGCACCACGGTGAAGACGTAAGGTCTGGGGCCCTTCCCTTCAGGACGCACAACTGGGAGGAAGAAAAAGATTTTTTAAAACTGCCTTTCCTGCAACAAAACAATGGTTATTCTATCAGTGACCGTTCTGTAGAAGATCAGAAAAGTGTTCAAGATGATATAAGCAGGTCATTTATCATGAAGCCACTAGATGGAGCTGTTGGATGGACCTGAGTAAATGTGAACATTGTTGCTCCTCTCTTCACTTCCAGTCTATCACTCCCAGTAGAACAAATAACTGACTTTAAGCTGTTTTTAAACTATAAAAAGTGTAGCTTCTCCCCAAACTCTCCTCACCTCAGACAATACAATATAAACCAGCTCAAGGGTCTTTGATACTTTTTGGTCACATGACTTTAGGAGTATTGTTTAAAATTTACATCTAAATTTATGTTATGATCTGTACTGACAGGTAATTTGATCTGATTGCTAAAGTGGATTTAACATCTGGAACATTTGCTAAAGACATGAGCTCGTGAGTGGCGTGCGCCTTCGACTGGAAGATGACGACGATCAGTTACTCCATAAAACAAACAAGGTTGATAAACCACTTGAACTCACTGGTAAAAGAACCTGGTTTTGTATCAAACTGCTGAATCCTTTTGCAGTTTTGAAATCGTGTGCATGCATGTTTGCCTGAAATGGGGCCCTCCAGCATGACAGCTGGTTGCACTGCAGCCCTGCAGCAAAGTCTGACAGGAAGTGGAGGGCCTACTCACCAATCTGACAGGAAGACACATCCACAGTCCCTCTCAGTAGATCGCCAAGAGGGCTGTTCTCTGTTGTCTCCTGCTTGACAATAAAAAATGGTTATTAAAGATCTATTCTAGTTTTTCACAATGCATCATGTGAGAGTGTTCAGAAAACAAATTGAAGAAATGAGGCTCTCATTTCCTCTAAAAGGCGAAGTGCTCTGATATTTTTAAATCTATAATCGTGTTACTGCAGCTTTTCTCATTTATGAGTTTGATCCTTACGGCTCTGATTGGTTCTACTGCTGATGGGCTGATCTCCTCCACGTAGTTTGCTGGAAACCACATCTGTTTCCTTCCCCCGCTGTCACCTTTCCACCTGCGTGAAACAGCACAGGGACAAAGCAAAGAGAGAATAAAATAGTAAAACTAGTAAAACTGCAGCTGGTGCCATGTATTGTTCACTCCTCTCACACGTTTCCAGCCTTCCTCCTTTCAGACAGAAACGATCAATCTAAATGATGCTGCTCACTCACCATTGTGCTTCCTGTTTGTCTACATTGGTGATGATGGCATTCTTGGGGAAGGAGAGCTCATCTTCTCTCTGAGCTTTATATTCATACATGGCTTTTACTGTGCACTGAAATAACACAGGAAGTTATGTTACAGGTATTCATGAGAGATATGTGCAGGTTTATGTTTGTGCATTTTGGAAACTCACCTTATATGTTGGCATTTGATTAGCTTCAACATAAAATCCAGGATTCCTGCCCTCGTACAGTGACCCATAATCTGGTTCCTGTTGGAAAACCCACATGTTGTTAGCAGATCTTCTCCCCCCAGACAGTTAGAGATTTCTGGCTGAATTCTTGTTCATTAGAATCTGGATAAACACTGTGTCGACAGCACAGTGTGCTACTCACAGCAGTGCCTATCTTCTCCAGTGTGTCTTCGTTGATGGGGTAGCGCAGTTTCATTTTGCGATAAAGAGGGTGCTTTTGGAAATAATTGATGAGATCCACTAAACTGTCAAACTCGGAGGTTCCCAGCACCACGGTCTGACCTTCCTGCTGCACTCGACAGTGTTTGATCTTACCCTCGGCCCTGTCAACAACAGAAATAGTTATAGTTAGAAAATTAACATGTACATGAGATAAGCAGTTACATTCGATGAAACAGCTGGACTGAGCTACCTGAATGAAATGGCGAAGGAGTTGGGTTCTGTTCTTTTCCGGACAAGGAAAGCCCCGTCACGAGGAACCCTCATCAACATGTTCTCTGCCTGGTTCCTCGACAGGTTGGCGTGGTACCAGCTGGAGATCAAAAACAATAATTGAAAATGACTGCAAGGGAACTACTTTCTAACCGATTATAGTCAATAATAATAATTATTATTAACTATTATTACTATTAATTGTGTTATTCAGGGCTTAAACAAAAAAAGAGGAATATAAATAAAATTAAATTAACAGCTTCATTTCTGAAAAACTTCAAAACGGCATCATAAATAAAAATTTGTCCGATTACTAGGAACTCACTCTTTGCTCTCGTGGGCGTTGGTCTGAGGCACCGGCTCCGTCAGCTTCATCTCAAACTCATTGCAGCGCAGCGCCACATGCTGGTAATGCGTAATGAGCGCGTAAAGCGTGTCAAATACAAGGTTGTCGGTCAGGTAGAACTTGGGACAACCGGCCTCTTGACGAGAGTGGATACGACAGTGCTGGACCCGCCCTGAACGCCTGTAATGAAGAAGGGTAGAACAGAAAGATGGTGGTAGCTCATTCAAAAACATGTGCAGCATGTGCTAATCTGACACTGTTATCAGAATCTGTGCAGTAGTTCTTTAGACTGAGTGAGTAAATCACACATCATCACATTAGCTGTGAATTATTTGCGCTCTGTAGGTCGTGTGTATGAGCAGAAGGTTACTGAGAGCACTTGAAACTGAGCCAATCAATGGAACAGAGACTAACATTGATCTGCTGATGTGTCACTTTACTCTTTATGAAAATTATTCTTACACAGCAAATACAAATATCATCTGCTGTGGAGATTTTAAGAAAACCTCAAATGAAGCAGCGTATAGCAGTCCTTGTTAGCAGCTTTATCTTTGTAAGAATCTTCTCTGCTTATCGGTCTCTCTAACATCACACAGGAGGAATTTTGACCCAATCTTCTTTAGAAACGTTGCTCTGTGACTCTGAGTTCTGCAGCTTCAGCATTAAAAATCAGGTTGAGGTCTGAACTTTGAGTCATTGCAGTACCTGTGTTTTTTTATAGTTCAGACATTTTTTCTACCTTCTGTAGCCACTAAACAAGGTCGAATCAACACACCTCCACCACCATGCCTTTGTCTCTCAGACAGATAAGACAAAAACAAACCAAAACACATGACACTTCTACAATGTTCCAGAAGGCCTGGGATTTGTTCTGATTAGAAATCTAAGCCGTGACTGGCTAGAAACAAGGAAATGCTTCCAAACTAGTTTTGCAATTCTAAAGAATTCCATCACCATCTCCTGTAATAATCATGTTTCTTTCATTTTAGCTCATAGTCCAACAAATACAGGCCTGTGTAATCTGTTCAGAAAGTTTTAATATATTCTGACAGCAAAACCCACCAGAAAGACAGTGTGTAGTCTCCAACAAAAGTTTCACTCTCTCGAACCAGGAAGGAGCCGTCAGGAGCTCCAGTCTCTTGGCAGTAGTCAGCCAACAGCCTCTCAGCTATCTGTCGCCCATCTCGCCCAGCACCAAGCTTTCCATGGAACCACTTTTCTGTTATGTGCTGGTCCATAGCATTAGACACCTGGAAGGTGAATGAGAATCTCAACTCAGACTCCTCAAAACTCCCCTCGTCTTTACTATTGTGTTTAAAACTCCATGTTAATCACACCCGCTAACCTCTTTGTGCTCTTCTTCATCCTCATTACCCAGAATACTGGAGGTCTCTTCAGAGTAGTAGAACTTGCTGCTGGTCAGGACGAAGAAGTGAGGGTACCATTCCTGAGGGGAGGAAATAGAAAACAATTTATTAGGAGGATCTGTGCAACAAATGGACTGACAAACAAAATGACGAGAGACTATCATGCATCTCAAAGATAATCTAAAAGCTTTAAACAACAACAAAAGCAGGCAGAAGTCCTTCATTTCAATATTCTTTATTTGGAGTTGATGAGGTGTTCTACATGTTAAATACGCTTACATGGTTCACGGGATCTTCCAGGTACAGGATGCCATTTTTGATGGAGTCGCTGATATCATTCTCATTGGAGGGCGTGGTGCTGAAGTAGGACGGCTCCTCATAGGCACTACCTTCAGCTAGCTTCTTATGCTAAAGAGGATAAAGGCAGTGATGGGTAGAAGATGATGAAATAGAGTTAGAAAAGTTATCCTGCCCTCCACTGATATTTGTTTATTTTTGAGTGAAGTTGATGAAAGGTTTTCTCTGCAGGGCAGCGCTGACCTTGATGAGAATCTTTCTCTTCAGCTGGTTGGGTGAGGGCAGGCCGTCTGCTGCCATATCCACCGCCTTGGTCAGCAGCATGTCTCCAAACACTTTCTTAAACTGTGCGGCCATGTTTCTCTGCTGAACAATGCTGCAGTGGTCCTCGATGGAGAGGATGACAGGATAACTGACCGGGAAACACAGATTGGTAAATGTAACATTCAAGAAAAAGTAACTTGTACTTTGCTTTAGTTCTCTCACAATATTTTGTTACACAAACAGAACAATGATCCTGTCATGACGGCTAAATAAAAGAACTAAAAAAAGAATCTGAAGTCACGGAGACTCACTCAGACGTGACAAAGGCGTGCTCTTTGATCGTGTTTAGAACATCGACAAACTTGATCTTTGTGGTGAGAGTGTGTCCGTGGTAGATGACTGGCATTGATTCAGGACCGTCCCAGCAGTCCACTGAAAACAAACACAACACGTCACTTTTTCACACTGTAAGACCAAAAACAAGCATGTACAGTCACCACAGAGTGACAATAGAGAAATCAGCTGTGACGCATGAGTTTGTCTTTGTCTTTGTGTTTGAGTTGACACTCAGTCAACTGTAAAACTCATTTAAAAAAAAAAAAAAAAACAGCATTTTATTTCTGCAGGGAAAAAAATACAGCACTTATGAGGGCAGCATCCCCTTGTCTAGTAACAGGCACGTGTTGGCCACCAATTAACACAGAAACGCCTCTAATCCACAACACCTGCGCTGTGCAGCAGAAGACGTAGCTGCCTCGTGCCTGCTCCAAGGTGGGGGAAAGTGAGCGCCTTTCAGACTACCTTAACTGTTTTTGTCGCAGATTTACAGGGAAAACAGCTTCATTTCCCGACGCTGCATGATGTTCCTGTAAACGGGACTGTACTGTCACAAATGGAAACATTGCTAGAAAATCTTTCGGAGAACTTCTGATTGCGCTTTCACAACTTCAAAATACCCAAGCAACTGATGCTGTTTGTGCGCAACCTATTCACCATCGCTGCTACCGGGAACTGTCCAGCAGAGACCAAAAACGTGGTGCCTGCAATTAACGAGGCCACATTCCAACAAGAACTGGTCCAGATGCAGGCCAACAATGTCCTGAAGGCCAGGTCAGAGAGGAGAGACTGTGTGCGTTTTGGACACACTCTGTCCATCTGTATCCAAACGCTAAAAGACTTGCTACATACATTTTGACAATGTTTGTTTCACTGATGAATCTGATTAAAAACAAAAGGCGTAACAGACTCACATCTCAACCAGTGCCTGCATATTGCTTTGACAGCACACAAACCATCATTCAGTAAGATCTCAAAGGAAATGAGATGTTTTAGTTCACATTAACAGGAGAGTGAGCAACTCACTGTGTTTGTGCTGGAAGTTTAATCAGCTGATCCATACTTGTTGCCCAGTTAAGGCTGTTTTGAAAAAGAGCTGCGGTTGGAATTCTTTTTTTTATATAAAGTATTTCAAGACAATTATAATTCTGGATGGTTTGCACTGTGCTACTATGCGCTTTTGTTAACTGAATGACCCAGTTTCATATTTTCACACTTTGTTGTTTGTGAAGTTATCTGCTTGAGTCAATGCTTGAATCAATGAGTGGGAACCTTGGTTAGTTAGTTAGGTGAGCAAATGATAGCAAATAACAAATGATAGTTAAAAAGGTCCCCCAGCTTTGTTAATAATTGTTTGACGTGAAGGATTTTTACTTCTACGCAATGGGGTAATAAAATGCATCAAAACATGAGCACAAGCTACACTTGTTTTAACAGGTTTTATTTTGTATGTTGAATGTAGTTTATTAACTGGCCCTTGAGCTCTTCCAAATTTCTCAATTTGGCCCCCTGCCCAGTTTAGTTGAGTATCCCTGATGTAGCTTCTCGCAGCACCATGGTGAGAAGGGTGTTGTAATAAGAAAAGCAATTTTACCGGAAGTTTCTCTTTGAGGAACTTCATGTTTGGCACCTTGTAGTTGACCTGGATCAGCATGTTCTTCAGATCCTTACAGGATATCCTATACAGACACACGCATTTTGTGGAAACAAAACATTAAAACTAACATGCATATGCACATATGATACGTGCGAAGGCCTGCAAACACACTTTCCTACCAGACATAAAAGATATTTTTCAGCTGAAACCTCGTAAACAGACCAGCTCTCTTAGGGCATTTGGTCTTTGCGTCTACTACTCTACACCTGGAATTTTGGCAAGGGATAACAATCCCTTCACAAAATAACAAAGACAAGGATGTTACAGACAAACATCTCTGCACATCTCCTCCATTCTCTGCAGTCTGTTTCCTGCTGCAGGAAGAGCGGCTGGTGTGTGTGTGGCTTTAGGTCAGTTCCTTCACTTCACCTCAACTGAGCAGTCTCACAAACACCTACTATACGGGTACAGAGGCCCTACTTTCTCTCAACTGTAACTGTATATAACTTACCTGTCCTCTCTGTTGCGATCAACTGAATAGAACTGCTTCCGTAACCACCTGAAAGATAAGAATGAAGATATTCAATGTAAACAAACCTAGTTAAATTCCTGTTCAAACTAACAGAGCCGGTTTAGATGTGTTTCCACATGCAAACGTGTT
>SSNP01000007.1:1496196-1509047 GCA_006937955.1 Pachypanchax playfairii | reverse complement strand
GTATAAGAGACAGCTTACATGGTTCACGGGATCTTCCAGGTACAGGATGCCATTTTTGATGGAGTCGCTGATATCATTCTCATTGGAGGGCGTGGTGCTGAAGTAGGACGGCTCCTCATAGGCACTACCTTCAGCTAGCTTCTTATGCTAAAGAGGATAAAGGCAGTGATGGGTAGAAGATGATGAAATAGAGTTAGAAAAGTTATCCTGCCCTCCACTGATATTTGTTTATTTTTGAGTGAAGTTGATGAAAGGTTTTCTCTGCAGGGCAGCGCTGACCTTGATGAGAATCTTTCTCTTCAGCTGGTTGGGTGAGGGCAGGCCGTCTGCTGCCATATCCACCGCCTTGGTCAGCAGCATGTCTCCAAACACTTTCTTAAACTGTGCGGCCATGTTTCTCTGCTGAACAATGCTGCAGTGGTCCTCGATGGAGAGGATGACAGGATAACTGACCGGGAAACACAGATTGGTAAATGTAACATTCAAGAAAAAGTAACTTGTACTTTGCTTTAGTTCTCTCACAATATTTTGTTACACAAACAGAACAATGATCCTGTCATGACGGCTAAATAAAAGAACTAAAAAAAGAATCTGAAGTCACGGAGACTCACTCAGACGTGACAAAGGCGTGCTCTTTGATCGTGTTTAGAACATCGACAAACTTGATCTTTGTGGTGAGAGTGTGTCCGTGGTAGATGACTGGCATTGATTCAGGACCGTCCCAGCAGTCCACTGAAAACAAACACAACACGTCACTTTTTCACACTGTAAGACCAAAAACAAGCATGTACAGTCACCACAGAGTGACAATAGAGAAATCAGCTGTGACGCATGAGTTTGTCTTTGTCTTTGTGTTTGAGTTGACACTCAGTCAACTGTAAAACTCATTTAAAAAAAAAAAAAAAAAACCTGCTTGACAAGGGTTTGCGATAAATGCAACACACACTATTGTCTTATGACAGCTACTTGCGTGATTATGAAGGTATTTTACATTTGGAACTGTGATCTTTTATTTATGATGTTAGAAGTCAGGTGGTGTGTTTTCCCCATGGGTGGGTTAAACTCTACAGTTTGCATGTGTGTTTACCCACATTCTATACAGCGACACCCCATCCTCAGACAACGAGCGTACGCCTCCAAGGACGACTCACTGGAAAACTGGTCCCCAGTCAGGTAGCTAAAAATACAAGGGTTGAAGTTAAAAGGTATGCAAACAAGTTCTAATAAAAGCATTCTCTAACAGTTGATGATCTCACCACAAGCAGGGTGTCTCTGTATTTTTATCAAACTCATTCTTACCACAAAATTACACAGGCTGCTTCTCTTCTGTTGACAGCAGCAAATAGTTCGGTGAGACAATTCAAACAAAAATCAAAGCAGCATGGGAAATGTTCGTTTCAATGCACCAGTGAGTATTGTTTCACGCCTAGTACAAAAGGTTATCATTTGAACTGCTGTTCTCACACTTTTCAATGGCAGGAAAAACACTTTTTTCATAAAACAGTTGAATGAATCTTACGCAGGAACATGTGATTAAATAATAGACTTTTATCTGATGTATGAGGTTCATTGAAAAGCCTCGTTTTAGTAGGGAAAGAATGTCCTGGCTTCGGCATTCTCAGGACTGGATTACGATTTGAAAAGCAAAATGAAGAGAGTGTGTGACTGTTTTCAGTCCGTACGTGTTGTGCGAAGAGGAGATCCAGTAGTGAGACAGGGGGTTGTTCATGTCCTCAGGACAGACTTGGTCCAGGGAGGATTTACAGATGGTGTTCTCCTTGGAGAAGAGGTATGTAAGGAACTACACAGGAGAGAGGAGAGCAATAACAAAGTTTAAGACATACAATCTTTTACTCAATTCTCTCAGATTAGTGAGTGTTTATCCAGTAAACACATCCTACAGCTTTAAAATGTTTGGAGAAACCAAACAAGATTAGAAGTCATGTAGTTTTCATCAGTGTTATAGTTTACAGGTTCTTCACACATTTCTGGTTCTTCAGCGAAGATCTTTTCCTGAAGAGTCTACATGTTCTCTCTGAGCATCCATATTGTTTTTCTGTGCTCAATTTCCAATGTAACACAAAAACATGCAAGTCTGTTTCTGTTGAAGACATCTGATGGACTTGTCCCCAGTATATCTGTGATACACCAGAGATGCACCGAGCGGCTCTCTGAACACGAAAGGTCGTTTAGCAGCTATCGGACGATGAACAACCTCATCCACAGACAGACAGCACTGGATCGCACCAGCTTCTTCTTCTTTTTAACTCAGTTAAGAACTTTATAGTGACCACAAAAACACCCCTCGCTTTCTGCAGAACCACCACACTTTGCAAACTGTGTGGGAGAAGGTGTTTTTAGGCTGAGATCATGAGTATCCATGTCAGTGTCTGAGAATCTCCCACCCACACCAGCGGAACGAGGTGGTGGCGGGGGGGGCACACACACGGGAAACTTGACTTGCAAAGACATATTTAAATGTTTCCATTACTGAGCAAAGCTCAAAAAAGAGGAGAAAAAAAATAAAAGTGGAATAAAGAGTTCATACTTCGTCTGGCTGGAAATACGGCTGCTCCACTTCTCTCAGGGGATCCTTCAGGTAGCCAAACATAAACTCCTGAACCTTGATTCTGTCTACGGCCCATGACTCCTTCATTAAACACAAAAATACAGATGGGTTACGGAATGAAAAGAATAAATAAATAAAATCTGTGATATGACCAACATCAGAACATTTTTTACCATTTGAGAGTCAAGCAGGAAACTCATAAAGTCCATAAAGGAGATATTCCTCTCTGGGTTCAAGAACCTGATAAGAGAATGTAATAGTTTGTTTTATGAAATAAATGTCTCTCTCACACATACACATAAAGACTGACAGTATATCTGCAGTGTGTAGATTTATTTATGACCTACTTTTGAAGAAATGGGATAACCATCTGAAAGATAAAAGAGAAACATTTCAGTTAATTAGTACTTTTACTGTAATGCTGCTTCTGTAGATAGACACAGAGTTCCTGGAGGTGGGTGTGAGGCCACTGAGGTCATCCATTTAATATGACCTGAGCCGTGTGTGCATGTGTGTGTGTGTCCTAATGGCCTCCACTAGAGGGGTTTGGTGGGTTTTAACTGGTGTATATTGATTTTGGAGCCATTTGAGAGCATACACATAGGGGATAAAGAGGGATATGGCAGGGCATCAGACGAGGAGGCTGTGAGTTGAAAAAAGAGCTGGGACTATCCGTGAAAACAAAATGATTACACTTACACTTTTCTGAGCATCAAACATGAGGTTACGATACAGCTGGGCGAACTGGCTGAAGGTCACTTCCCCGTTTCTTATCTCAGAGTCCTAAAAACAAAGCAAAAGAAGCCATAAATGACAAACTGTAAACCGGTAGCTCAGCCTTACTCATCTCACAGCCCGCGGGCCTACAAAATGTTCTGAATTAACAGAGTGAGACAAAAAAAAAAAAAACAACATTTTATTTCTGCAGGGAAAAAAATATGGCACTTATGAGGGCAGCTAAGGGCCATCCCCTTGTCTAGTAACAGGCACGTGTTGGCCACCAATTAACACAGAAACGCCTCTAATCCACAACACCTGCGCTGTGCAGCAGAAGACGTAGCTGCCTCGTGCCTGCTCCAAGGTGGGGGAAAGTGAGCGCCTTTCAGACTACCTTAACTGTTTTTGTCGCAGATTTACAGGGAAAACAGCTTCATTTCCCGACGCTGCATGATGTTCCTGTAAACGGGACTGTACTGTCACAAATGGAAGCATTGCTGGAAAATCTTTCGGAGAACTTCTGATGAGTTCACATTAACAGGAGAGTGAGCAACTCACTTTGTTTGTGCTGGAAGTTTAATCAGCTGATCCATACTTGTGGCTGTTTTGAAAAAGAGCTGCGGTCGGAATTCTTTTTTTTATATAAAGTATTTCAAGACAATTATAATTCTGGATGGTTTGCACTGTGCTACTATGCGCTTTTGTTAACTGAATGACCCAGTTTCATATTTTCACACTTTGTTGTTTGTGAAGTTATCTGCTTGAGTCAATGCTTGAATCAATGAGTGGGAACCTTGGTTAGTTAGTTAGGTGAGCAAATGATAGCAAATAACAAATGATAGTTAAAAAGGTCCCCCAGCTTTGTTAATAATTGTTTGACGTGAAGGATTTTTACTTCTACGCAATGGGGTAATAAAATGCATCAAAACATGAGCACAAGCTACACTTGTTTTAACAGGTTTTATTTTGTATGTTGAATGTAGTTTATTAACTGGCCCTTGAGCTCTTCCAAATTTCTCAATTTGGCCCCCTGCCCAGTTTAGTTGAGTATCCCTGATGTAGCTTCTCGCAGCACCATGGTGAGAAGGGTGTTGTAATAAGAAAAGCAATTTTACCGGAAGTTTCTCTTTGAGGAACTTCATGTTTGGCACCTTGTAGTTGACCTGGATCAGCATGTTCTTCAGATCCTTACAGGATATCCTATACAGACACACGCATTTTGTGGAAACAAAACATTAAAACTAACATGCATATGCACATATGATACGTGCGAAGGCCTGCAAACACACTTTCCTACCAGACATAAAAGATATTTTTCAGCTGAAACCTCGTAAACAGACCAGCTCTCTTAGGGCATTTGGTCTTTGCGTCTACTACTCTACACCTGGAATTTTGGCAAGGGATAACAATCCCTTCACAAAATAACAAAGACAAGGATGTTACAGACAAACATCTCTGCACATCTCCTCCATTCTCTGCAGTCTGTTTCCTGCTGCAGGAAGAGCGGCTGGTGTGTGTGTGGCTTTAGGTCAGTTCCTTCACTTCACCTCAACTGAGCAGTCTCACAAACACCTACTATACGGGTACAGAGGCCCTACTTTCTCTCAACTGTAACTGTATATAACTTACCTGTCCTCTCTGTTGCGATCAACTGAATAGAACTGCTTCCGTAACCACCTGAAAGATAAGAATGAAGATATTCAATGTAAACAAACCTAGTTAAATTCCTGTTCAAACTAACAGAGCCGGTTTAGATGTGTTTCCACATGCAAACGTGTTTTAGTTCTCAATGAACTCGACAAACAAAGGGTTTCTGTAAAATGACAATGTGAGTCCGTACATGTATGTGCACTTTTGGTTTATATTCCATCCATGTGCTACTAAAGTCGAGGAGCCGGTTTACTACGTCTGACTCTCTTCATCCTGATCCTGTCAGCATTAAACGTTGGTCATGTGCTGGAAAGGTTTCACTTTTTAAAGCCAGAAACCAGACGATGACACTGTAGTTTGTTTGCAGTGTTTTCAAAATATTTCATGAGCTGCTGGAAGGATTTTAATGAAAATCTCTGAAAGTCCTCATTGGATGTGCATCTACAACTGATAAACCTTTTAAATTAACTTCTTCCAAGATGGCCACCAGGGTTAATTGACCTAAGTAAACAAAGTATTGCAATTTGTTTTTTAGCCAAGAGTCATTCACAGCACAGAATAACAGATCTCACAAGATAAAACAGCTATGAGTCCATCGTATCTCAACATAAGATGATCCCAGTTTCAAATTCCGGCATGAAAGACGATGAGCAATATGAAATCCTTTCAGGAATGGCAGGGCTTTGATTTTAGAGAGAAACTAGTAAACAGTGTAAAAGCCCCAAAATGCTGGAATATTTTTGGGAGAATCTTTAGTCACAACTACATCCTTTGTATTCTGATGCATCCTTAAAGTCAACATTATGGTCCAATCTAGATATTACCAGCATTTTAGTTAGAAATTCTGCCTAAAATCTAGATGAACACTTTTTTAAAGTGGAAAAATAAAATGAATTTAAATAAAAAACATTGTACTCATCAGTAGTGTAATCAGTGTAATCAGAGCCAAAGAACAGAATATAGAGAAGATGCTGTGAATCATACAAACATTTCTACAAAGACAATGTGGTGTGTATGTGCATCTGTGTCACCTTTCTATTTGAAGCGGTGTTGGTGACTTCAGCGTATCAGCCACAAGCCAGTTTAACCCTTTAACCCACATGGTCATCTCCTCATCACATGTCGCTAAGAGAATAAGTTAAGCACACAAGTGAGGTCAGTGCTTGCAATGTGACAAATGCTGCAGTTACTCAGATATAAGTTCTAAAAATACAACAAGTAATAAACCAGATCTAAATGCAGGTTTGTAATGATGAAAGAGTGCAGACTGAGTGCAAACCTGCAAGGCTGAGGCATTTAAGGCGAAACTCGTTGCCATACAGAATAACAAAGCAGTAAGCATTGTCGAGCCGTGATGCAGCGTCCTCCACACAGCGCTCAAAGTCCCGGGACTTCTGACCCGGACGGATCTCCTTGATCTCTCGAATGTCAACTGAAGAATCAGACACAAAATCCAATATATTGAATGAAATGTGTCCCAATGGAAAACAGGACAAATTCATCAAATATTTACAATGTGATTAATTTTAAGATTATCACAATTTGAAAACAGCAAAAGAGGTTTTATCTTGCACAAGTGTAAAATACTTTAACAGCAAGACAAGGTGACTGTGAACAAAAGAATAATGTCAAACATCAGCAGAACAGTGAAGTTTGCTTCAAGTCGTAGTCTCACATACAGTTTTTCTCGCTTTGCTGTTTACTTAAAGATAACGGAATACAGTTAGTTTATAGCATCAAAATTCGTCAGACCACACAGAGCAGATATGAAGATGCAATAAACCAAACCACAAAAAGGTTTACTCAAAGCAAAGACAAGCAAAGCTCAAAAAGGCAAGAAATGATCCAGTTATCAACCTTTAAGTTAACTTCAGCTGGCCTTTTCCCACCTAAATCTTGTAAATTATAAATCTAACCAATGAAAGACTCCAAGCCAAATACAGTGTTTGGTTTATTGACCAGACTCATCGGGTCAATTTAAAATGCATGTGAGGAATGTATGACACTGAACTGAAACTCCATAAAACAGGAAAATATAACTCCAAGTTTATTTTCATAGATGCTTGTAAGTTTGTACCTAGAAAAAAAAAAGAAGAATGTAGCACACATGTCTGGATGTTATAAGATAGTTTGGAGCTTTAGAAGTGTGGAGGATGTAAAGTAGATCAACAGATTCCTATTGGCATCAAACAAGAGGCAGTCAAAGACCTAAAGCAGGGGCTCTCCTGCTGAATGTGCACACTTCTTCAGCTCCTGCTCCTCTTTCTGCCCCCGTACCACACATCCTGTGCTTTTGTCGCCTACACACCACATCTTTGTTTGCGTATAGGTGAGCATGTGTGTGTTTACTCTCATGCATTAAAAGAAATGAGGTCTTCTCAGTGTATTTCACCAAGATGAGTTCAACATATCTCAGCTCAACTTTACCCACCACATAGACCAGCAGGCCTCAGCTGAGGAGCAGCAGCTTCTACAGGTCGATCTGTCTGGCAGCACACGTAGTCATTTGACTCTGTATAAGTGGAGACCGATTCAAAAAAACTTTTAATAAATACGTATGTCAGAGGTGTGACCTAACCATAATACATGAGAGGGGGTATTACTAATTAACATTTTTTAATAATTTAAGGACTTTAACACCCATTTTGTATATCTGACAGTCTATGGGGGCTTTACTTTATAACTATTTGCAGTCCATTTGATTCACTGTTTACACAGTAAGATTGTTTGTACAGCATTATTAGCAAAGAACCAGGGTGCAATTTCTTCGCTGGATGTTATAACTTCGTATTAAATACATAAAAACACTACAGTATTTCTTAGTGTTTACGATCCTCTGTAGAAAAGAATTTTATGATTGTAATACAAAAAGAAACAACTAGATTATCCCTTGATTTAAACTGCTTCAGCAGTAGGACTACTTTTGCTGAAGCAGCTCATCAAGTATTTTTAAACCTTGATAGAAGCCACACGCCTCTCTGAATGACATCTTTAATGATTAAAAGCAACCAACAACCTGTGTGTTAACACTCCACTGAATTTCTGATGTTTAGTTCCTCAAATACACTGGACTGAATGACAACTGCAAATCCAGGAAGAATGAAAGAAAGCATCAGATAGAAATGACATCGAACTGGTGAGACAAGATCTGACTGTCCTTTATGGGAAGTGTTGAAAAAGCACGTCAAAACTGTGTGTAGGCGGTTCACCTGCAATTCTACAAAGGAAAAGTCAACAAAACCAACCAAAAGGCTGCCACGTTCTAATAAAATAAATAAAAACAAACTTATTTCTAAGGATATTTTTCTAACTTCACCTGGTATTAATGTCAGATGCTGCTGGACGCAGGTCTGCATGTACCGTGTACCGACTCGGATGACACGCAGACAAACATGTTGTTCCTGGTGAAACAACTAATTTGAGTTTCCCAACAACGCACAGCTCGTAAAAGGTGTCAGCCTGAAGACAGCTCTGATCAAGACCCACAAACAGAACAATAGTTTGAAACCTGAGTAAAGGAATTTGCATAATTGGATTAAAGAATTAATTAAAAAAAACACGTGTTCAATAATCAAACAAGTCACTGTGTTGTGTTTTGGTGATGAGTTCATGATTTTGCTGATTCTCTTACTCAGATGTGACAAATTATTTTATAATGACAGGCTGTTCATGATGTTGGAATTATTATTCATGAGCATACACGTCTGTTTCATTTAAACATTTTCGACAGGGATAAGCAATATGGCAAATATCAGATTTTCTTCATAGATTTCTAAATTGATTTTTCTTTTTTTCCACTGAAAAGTGCCATTAAACTATTTCTCTATATACAAAATAAGTAAATAAGTAAAACTTTATTTATATAGCCCTTTTCAAGATAAAAATCACAAAGTGCTTCACATTAAAACAACACTATGACATATAAAAATAATAAAAACAGATAAAACTAGGTAAAAGTGAGTTTAAAAAGAGGTTTTTTAGCTGCTTTTTAAAAGTGATCGGCGAGTCAACAGATCTCAAGTTGAGAGGAAGTGAGTTCCAAAGAGAAGGAGCCGCTACTGCAAACGCTCTGTCACCTTTTGTTTTTAATATGGTTTTCTTTACAACCAGCAAACCCTAATCGCTTGACCTCAGGGACCTGCTGGAGATGTAAGGCTGCCAAAGGTCCCTTATATAGGCTGGTGATTGTTCATTAAGAGCTCTATAAATTAAAACCAGAAGTTTAAAATTAACCCTAAAATGAATGAGGAGCCAGTGCAGCAGGTAAAATAACTAATTAAGAAAAAAATAATTTAGGTTGCATAACATTTCTGAACAGATTTTAATCAGTTTGAACCATTTTGTAATACGTGTCCTATAGCCGTTAATATGATTTGTCTGCTTTAGCAGATAGTCAACATGTTCTAATAATTCATTGTCTAATATTGTCATATTTCCAGCCCAAATTTTGAAGTGTTTGATAGTTTATACATACACATACACATGTACTTTTTACTTTTATTTAATAAAAAATACATACAAATTAAAAAACAGGGAAACTACTTATTAACACTTTTGATATTGGTGATATTATTCTTCTAAATTTAAATGTCAGAATTACTGATGCGATGAGCAGGATTAAGTCCCTCAGGGGCCCCCGAGAACAGTCACTCCAGGGGCCCCTTGGCATCTTCTTTTTCAGAGCAGAGCCCAACACTGAACTCCACTCGTCTGACTAATGAAAACCTCCAGCTTTCCCTTCTACAAGCTTCCCATCCAATAATAAAACATTTAATTCATCACAAATTTTTATTAAATTTATTCATTTAAGGGACGTTTTTATGCGTTTGCTATCCGTTTTTTCAAGTTAGTATTTGTGATGTGCCGTTTTCAAACTCCCACTAACACAGAGAAACTGATTCTGGCTCAGCTAAACAGCGTCATGGCCGTTACCGTGTTAACCAGCTAAAAGAAAACTGATGTGGAATCAGTGTAAACAATTCATCTGCTCTTTGCTCCACACATAATGAACTAAACATTAGCGTTTGATCAGGAGTCCAAACTTTTTTATCTGAATTTCAACAAGTACTTAAAACCCACAAGCTCTTTTTAAGAATATTGAGCAAATTACAAAAAAGAAAAAAAAAGTGTAACTGTTTTGAGATTGCGATACTGAACAAAACTGGTATGTTTTCAAAAGTTGAGTGATCACACCTGGTTATCATGATGGAAGACTTGTGTGAAACTGATGAGTTTCCCTGTCGTTAACACGCAGCTTGTTCACACAGACCTCAACCAACAATAGATCAGACACAGTAGTTAATCAGAGTTCACAAGTCCTGTCATCATGACATAACATGATATTATGTAGGAGCCCTACTAACAAACCAGTCTTTTATATCACTTTATTTTAAATAAACACTAAAAAATAAATACTGTTATATATAAAGTGCTGGGCAAATGATTTTAATAGGCATGTGTGGAAATCCTCAAATATAAATTCTGATTGTTTACATTATCAGCTCACTTTTCTTTTTTGAGTTAAA
Source organism: Pachypanchax playfairii (assembly GCA_006937955.1). NCBI lineage: Eukaryota > Metazoa > Chordata > Actinopteri > Cyprinodontiformes > Aplocheilidae > Pachypanchax > Pachypanchax playfairii. Next base: position 1,498,586 of record SSNP01000007.1, on the reverse strand, counting down.
ACTAAACCAAAGTTTTTATCATCTTTCTCTGTTCTTAAAACATTTTTGTAGACAGTTTACTAACATTTGGGCTTGTGTTGGATTTTAGTCCCATGCCTGATTCACCAGTTCAATCACACGGACACAAATAATCATTTAATTCACAGGTCAAAACGTAGTTAGTAACTAAATGAGAAACGGCTGTGCAGAAGAATTAAGACAGAGTGAGGAACAAACAAATGCTGATACTAAAGGTGAGGTTGTGGAGGACACTGTTGTGTCATAGGTCAAACACCATAGTGAGGCAGCGCGCAGCAACAAGTCACACAGCAGTTCTACTATGTCAGCAAAACTCTCACAGGCAAAGACTTCAAAGCAGACTGGAGTTTCAAGATGTTGTCCCAGCACTTTTAAAGCAGAGCAAAGAAACAACAGGCACACTGGTCTGCCAAGGAAACTTGGTGCAACCGATAAAAGAGACATCAAACGTATTTCCCTTGGAATTGGAAGATGTCCAGCAGAGCTGTGAGCTCAGGACTGGCAGAACCCTGCAGGACGCAGGTCCACCCATCTGCTGTACAGAAACAGTTTTCATGAAAAATCTGTGGCAAGAAAGTCAAACGTCTGACGTGAAAACAAAGCTGATTGACTCAACCATGTATATTTTAAAATTTGTGAAGAAAAACGCCAGCAGGTGGTCTAAACTGAAAAATATTTGGCAGCAACAGAAGTCCGTTTGCTTGTCAAGTGGTCGGAGAACAGAACAGTTAAGAGCTTCTGCCAGGAACACTGAAACACGCAGGAGGTTCCCCGCAAGTCTGGTGATTCCTTCTACTTATCAAGTCAAGAATTTGTACATTATTAATATTTATTATTCAATTTATTCCTCATATAGTACCATCAAGGACCCTGACGGGCCCCAAATTCACTCTGCAACAAGGTGATGAGCCCAAACATTAGGAGCTATCTTTAGCACAAGGAAACAAGATGACTTGGAAGTGATGCTGTGACCAAAACAAAACTTTGATCAACAACCAGTGATGGGAAGATCTGCAGGTAGTTCCTTCAAAAAATAATTAATTTGAATTTAGTTTTGTAAGAAACATTTTTGCCCTACACCTTTTTTCCACAACTACCCAAAATACTAATGTAATGGTTGCAATGTTTTTACAGACATTTTTAAAAATTAGATACATGCGAGATCGCAGTAGAAAATGGGCTCAAACACACGACATCATAAAAAAGAGACGTTGCCTGTCAGCCTGCTTCATCTAAAGATGGAAGGAGATGTGGAAATACAACAGTTCTCTTTGGTTTGGTTAGCCGTTTTCACACAGGTGAACAAAGACAAATATAGAAACATGATCCCTATCATCTCGTGTAATTGAAATAACTGCTTTTAGTGATTGATCTGCCATGCGTGTTCTAGTTGTTTCCCTTCTGAAAACTTTTTTCTATTTTTGCACCTTCAATCAAATTATACTTCACATTCTAAAAGAAAAGTAGGAGTTAGCGTGAGCTTGTGAGTTTCACTTTAACATCTCTGTCGGTCTCAGATGATGCATTTTTATCACTTGTTATCAGCCACATATTTACCAGCAGACCGGAAGTTCTGCAGATAAACTGTAAGACACATCGCAAATTTACCAGGTATAAAAAAGCCGACGTTTTGCAGAGATCTTTTTGGTGGTGAATTACGTGCTCAAATGTAGACAGAGACTGTACAAGCTTTTTGTTTAGAACTACATGTTAATGACAGGCGAATGTATCTAATGAGTCTGTTAACGACAGTTATTAAGAACCACATCCTGCTGCATCAAGCCACACGTATCTTCAAGTGCAGCCAAAGACAGACACTGGATGGCGTTTGGTTGGAATGGCAAGTTAATCAAAAATATTTTACAAAAATACAAGGACAAAATGTAAATTAGAAGAAATGAAAAGGGACAGTGGCTAGACTGATCCCCGATGATGACACGCTTCCAGACAAACCACTGAGCTTCTATGTTGGTGAATAGCCTAAGCCAATTTCACCTCTCCATAAGGATCAAGTTGCAGCTATGATCTCATAGCTCACCAGTGCATTAAACCTTTTCCTGCTGCGAAGATGATACTTAAAAAAAACAAGCTCAACGTCATTTTTTTCTCTTAGTGTGTGTGTGTGTTTTGTTGCATCCGGAGCAGCGTGCAGCTGTGCACAAGGCATCCTGCTACCCAAGAGACAGAAGACGTAACGACTCACTTCAGACCTGCACGTCCTCAGACTCACGCAGGTTACAGTTAGCTACATTTTAACAGCGTAGACGAGGGCAACTAAACAGCCCTCCTTCCTGCCGTTGACCCTGAATGTATCGACACTCAGTATCTTCAATACATAACACTGTCACATATTTACAAATTAAAAAAAAAAA
>SSNP01000007.1:1450226-1495885 GCA_006937955.1 Pachypanchax playfairii | reverse complement strand
ATCCAATTGCAAAGCAGGCAAACAAAGACACAGCATCAGCGGCTACAGCCAACAATTTAGTTCTTCTTCGATATGTATATTTTCATATAACCCAATATGCTCAAGAACCTATAGGTGTCTAAGTTCTCCAAAGTGATATTAAATAAATCTTGATTAAATTGTGTTCAGATTAAAACAAATATAAAATTGAACTGTAATAATTGTAAAACAGTTTAAAGGTTTAAAACATAAACAGAGTAAGAAGAAGTAAATGAAGAAGAACCAGAAGTGAAGGCTGTGATTTCCAGACCCTCTGCGGCAACAAAAGCCCCAACCTACAAGATACAATTTCATACATAAACCAAAAACAACAACAATTGGGCTAGAAGTGAGTTTCTCTGTCCAATAGAAAAACAGGGATACACTATGGTACGTCACCTGCCAGTGTCCATTTAAACTGAAGGACATCTCTTCTCCTCAAGAGTCTCCTGACGTGGACATAAGTGAAGGACCACAGTAATCCTGAACTTTATCTGTTCAGACTGTCGGCTCCAGAACTAGGAAGGGCTCAAAGCCAGAATTTCAAGAGCCAATGACTAAAAAGACCTCTTAATGTTAGTTAAAAGGGACATGATGGTGTCCAGAGGTGCTTAACTGCCAGCAAAAGCACAAGTTTAAACCATTTGGTTTAAATTAATCTGCCAATTAGTTTATCCACAGATTATCTTCAGATAAAATAGCATTTCCTCTGTTATGTAAACAAGTTCCAAATTAAGCTTTTTGGGTTGTGATGTTTTATTATTGTTGATTTAAAGTTGAAAACATATACACTGAAGTGTTACCCAGATCAAGATCCTCAACTGGGAGGATCTTCCTGATTTCAGCCAAGTAATTAAACCAAATTACATTTTGAATGTTGTGCAAGTGTATAAAAAATTGAATTCTATCCATTACATCACTTTTTCAGGATTTGAATCAGCACAAATGACATGACTAGGGAAAGTATTCTGTAGGCCAGAAACTGACACATTTCAATATTCCTACTTCTGTAGATCCAGCCGCGTGTGTGTTTGTGTGTCTGTAAGTTACTTACTCTCTCCTTCGATTTTATCCGTGCTGCGAGTCCAGATAATAGTCCTGGTCTCCAGTTTTACTTGAAAAGTCCTTCTTTCTGGCCGCTGGGATTTCTTGGAATAAAATAGAGTCAGTACGGTGCCCAGCTCCAGATCTCTGTATAAACTGTTCATATCTGCGTTGGTTTCCATCCACGGAACAGGTCCGTTGGAAAAGAAGCCTGAGGTTCCAGCCATGCTCACTTCCCCTGTTTGTTATCCGTTTCCTCTTAGAACAATCTGCTCAGTCCAGGCCTTGACAGGGTTACCTACAAGCAAGAGGAGGGGATGAAAGCCATGAAACAACTATTTCTGAGTGCCAGGGCGATGTTTACATGCTATGGTATCGCAAAGTCTCTCATGTTGCCACACAAAACTAGAAACTGTGGCATGCACATATATATGTATTTATACAACAGAAGATATGCTGTTAAATGTGCATTTATAGATTTCAAACCCTGTAAAATAACTTGCATCTTTGTATCCTGGGAAAATTTTGAAGGTATTCGTGTACAAACTTACATTTAACTCAACTTGCTAAATCACAATTTCTAAAATCACATTCAACTTAAATTCTTTCCTTAAATAAGGTGTTGAAAAACAGTGTAGATATTCTTTTAAAATGTAAATAACATTACCAAAAATAAAATATTAGTGGTTGAGATTATATAGATTGTCGGAATTGTTTTTAAACATCAAACTTTGTCAAATGTCTGTGTGTTTGCTCTTATTATTTTGAACATGGTGGACTTGATAAACTAAACATGTTATACCTAAGGTTAAAGCATTTATTCTCATATCATGCTGCTTTTTCAGTATAAAACTTCCCATTATTGATAGTTTTAATTAGAAAAGTCCCAACATATTTATATCAACATGTTTTTACTTTTAATCCAACGGCTGATTTTTTTTTTACTGAATTAATGAGATGTTTAAAAAAAAAATACACAACCAACAAGCCGGTGACCTGCTGCAGAAAAACTAAACCAGGTGTCCCCCAAATTCAAGATTTTTTTAGGAATACAACCGTGAGGAAGAGCAGGGAAGTGGGAAAGAGAAGAAATGTCGGACTATTCCCACAGCATGGAAACGGGGCCGGTGTGTGATTCCATTTTCCAGGGCCGAAGGAAGAAGAATATGGCCGGCTTCTCCCAAGAAAAAAAGGACAGGTAACAGTAGCTATTCAACCCGTTTAGCCTCCATCCTATTTCACTTTAACGTGCTGAGAAGAATTAGCATGAAAAACAACATATAAAAGGAGCTGTTGTGTGTGCTGTTCAATACCTACCGCAGCAATCTCGGCCCGACCGCACATCTCCAACGGCTGCTCCACTCCGTCGTCTTTCTCCGTCTCCTTTTTCCCTCCGTAACGCTATTTTTCCGTTATTAATTCATCGCCAGGCCTCGAAAGACGCTGCGCTCCCGACGTCAACAACCTCAGCAGTTTCCTCTTTTCCTCTCCAATGGTCCATAGAGAGGCAGCAGACGGAGAGAACCGTGGCAAGACTACGCAAGTTCGTCTGCTCTCGGACTCAACCAGAGCCCCCCTCACTTCAGACTACAACTAGCAACCGTGCGGGAGTCAAAAACCACGCTTCCGCTGCGGCTTTTCATAATAAAACACGTGTTCGCTTTCACATCTCATGATGACTCTCACTTCATTATTTCTTTTTACCAGCTTAGACATTATATTCAAGTAAATTTAGTTGACCACGTTATAAAAATATAAAGATAGAATTAAAGTTTCATACAGTCCTTTGTAATTTTACCATGTTTTTATTTGCCCAAAACAAAATGCTAACTAAAAAGCTTCATTATTGTCATCTTTTACAAGTGTCTATGTAAATTATCTTTTTTATTATTTTTTTGTTGTGATATTTACATTGACCTGTGATAGTGATATTTACATAATCAAGACAGGATAAAAGTTCAGCAGTAAAATTAAATATCCAAAAACTCCCATCTCACCGATCTCACCATACTGAAGAAACACAAAAAAACCCACATATTTCACATCTGCAGAAGTCTCGAGACATATAAAGCAGGTTGTTCACGGGATTCTTTCATATAATCCAGGGTTACTAACAAAAACATGCCTTTATTTTGAAGGTATTTGAAAAACCTCTTGGCAGCAACACCTTGAGTTTTACATGACTGACACTGAGCAGCAGCGCCAACTATCGTTCTCTCCAATACGCGAAGCTTTATTCCCAAACCTAGAAATTATCAGTTTAACAAAGATTAAATATTTCTAAATACCTGAAAGCGAAAAACAGTATTGATGATAGTTGGACTTTGACAGATAGCTGGTGATTAACTCTCTGAGAAGAATGTTTCTCTTTGTATGCTCAATAAACAGGTTTGTCAGTATTCCCATTCCTATTTTGCAAACATAACAAGAAAAAATGACAAACAAAAAGACAAATAGCACAAGGCCGATGTTTTATTCTGAAAACTACAAAGCTGAAAAGAACAAGCGTTCAAATGATAATAAGATTGGGTCATAATTGTTAAAATAAGAAATATTCATGACAAAATTCAGAACATCCATTCATATTAGGAAAATTCTTCTAAGACACGTTTTCCTTTCATCATAGCAATACAAAAACAGCCCACTACAAGGATAGATGATGTGATTTTTAATTTGTTTTGTTTGATTGTTTTGGCAAAATCCACACCCCTCTGTCCAGGATAAGTGTCTTTTAGCTCTGGCACACAAAATGTTTTTGCTATTTCAAGTAACCAAGTACAATGTCACACCCTGTTTGTCATAAAACAGAGGAAACGCACACACATCAGTGCTGGATGTTGAGCAATGAAGAGCTTTTTGTTGATACATACAGCACATATAAACAAACAAAAACAACTGAAAAACAGTCACAAAAAGATACAACGTAATATGTACATCCCTGAAACAAACAGCAAACTCAAACTGCATGGATAAAAAGATGACATTCTGTGTGCTAACATGTTAGCATAGTGCTGGGGTGTAACTCTTCACTGTCATCGGGCTCATTTTACTGTACCAGCCGTCCATATTACAAATAATACACACAAAATCCATCACATTATCATTTTTCACATTGTTCCTCAGTCCTGCACATATAATTTATTATTCTATGACAATATAAGGTTCTTCCAATAGATCTGATGGCTTACAAATCTCAGAGAACATTTCATCTGACAAGACATAATACGAACATGTTTGTACTTGTTTACAGTCAGATCGCTGCAGCTACATACACAATACTAAAAAGTTTCTAAGAAGAGACGCCTCATGGCAGCGTGGTGACACGGTTCAAGAGTCAGTCAATATTTACAGCATGATTATTAACCTGTGATCACAGCTTAAGTGCAGTCTTGGCTTCCTCCTTCACTGCCCTGCAGTTGCCACACAGTGAAAACATTTGACATCAGCTCCAGTGCTGTGGAAAAAGTAATTACCCATTTACAGATTTCTTCTGTTATTTTGTTTATTAACTTTTGTATTTTTTGGGGGTCACGTCAAAATGCGTCAGACCAGCAAGCAGAAATGCACTAAGAGAGTACAGATCTCTGCCAGACACCTAATTTCTCGCGTAATGCCATTTACAAATTAGATTAATAGTCCTACATTCATTTTATCAACATTACTGAATTCCTTGACTATGAAAACATACACGTAGCATTTAAAATGACTGTTATGTCATCACAAGATTAATGGTTATTAAAGAGAAACAATATTTCCATAATAAACTTTTCCCAGAACACTTTAAAGCTCCAATCTATGGTATTCCCAACCTAGCCTGAAAATTTCATCCATGTTTGCTTTTCGAAATGATGCTGTTAACTGACAGACAAATAAATAAACTAAACACCAGAAACCTGACCTCCATTGGCAGAAGCAATCAGACACAGATAACCTCAGCAAACACTAAATTCAGTCACTTTTAAGGGAAAAAGTTTCCACACCAGCCTGACCACATGTGAACAAGTAATTTCCCTCTAACTCTAATAACTGGTTGTCCCATTCTTGGAGTCAACAAGAACAATGGAAAATTTGAAATAACGAGCTATGAATCAGTTTCATCCTAGTGGAGGAATTTTGATCCTGAGTTTTTTGTAGAATTACTTTAATTCAGCTACACTGGAGAGTTTTTGGAGAATGAACAGCCTGTTTAAGATCATGGCGCACAATCTTAATCAGATCTCCAGAAGTCCAGACTTTAACTACAATATTCCAAAAGCTTCATTATGGTGTTTTAAGCCATTTAAAAGTTGATTTGTTGGTGTACTTCAGATTATTGTCCTGATGCAAAACCCAAGTGCTCTTGAGCTTAAGGTCACAAACTGATGGCTGGATATTCTCCTTCAGAATATTCAAGGAATGAACAGAATTCATGGTTGCATCAATTACAGCTAATTGTCGTGAAGCAGCGAAGCAGCCATAGACCATCACACTAACGCCACTGTGTTTGACTGTTAGTTTGATGCTTTTTTTCTGAAATGCAGTTAGTTGTACACCTAATGGAGATGATGACGACGGATTCTCAAAGCCCCAGGAAATGCTTTCCAGACTGATGGATATCTGTGACTTTGTTTCTTATCTGTTCTTAAATAGGGGCAATTACTTTTTTCACAAAGAGTCACGTTGGTTTGGATAGTTTGTTTCCCCTAAATCAGTGAAATCATTATTTAAAAACTGCATTTTGTATTTACTCAGGTTATTATTGTCTAATAATAAATACTGTTTGTTGATCTGAAACATTTAGGTGTGATAAAAGCGCAAAAACCGAAGAAACCTGTGAGGGGGGGGAAATACTGTTTTACAGCATTGTACAATAACCACCCTTACAATCAAAGGCCTGGGTAGAAATGTAAAGAAAAGAAAAAAACACCCCAAAACAAACACCAAATGTGGTTAGAATTCATAATCCTTTTCCGCCATGTCAATCGCCCAGGCGAACTTCTCTCTCTGCGTCTTGTTGTAGATCTTCTCGACTGGAACGCCCCACTTCTTACACCTGGACAGAAGGACAGATGAGTCCATGAAAGAGAAAAAAAATGGCTGCCAATACGCACAACCTGTACATAAACATTCTGACTTCAGAGCACAGAAAAATAATCAGCATATCTCACCTATGTAATAAAACAAGATCCAAAAAATGTTGCATAATTTCTTATAAAAGCTGACTTCACTGTGTTTTTGTTCTTATGGGCTCTTTTAAAACTACGTTTTATGCTAGCTTGGCTGAATGGTTAATTAAAATTTAACAGACATAATAAAAAAATGGAATGAACATGATGCTGGAATTTTAATACATTAAAATCAATGTAACTACTTCGATAACATTTTCTTTAAAACCAAACAAATAAAAACACTTTTATATTTATATTTACAGATTAACTACCACTTATCTCCTCTAGTTAACTGATTTAATGAGGAAAGTGGACTACCAGCTTTTTGCAGGAGCTCAGACTGTTCACCTGTAACCTGGTTAAACTAGCTGGCACTCAGACTACTGTGCCGTCACGTCTCTCACTCTCACACGTTCTGCAACACATGCCAGGTTCCCATGCACCACCCTGCTAGAGGGAACCACATTCCTGCACACAACAAACAGGCAAAGCACGAAGCATTCCTGAATACATTGTGCTCAAGGATGAGGTTCTCCAGAAATAGCTGTGGGGCATCGGTTAGAGAGGCCGGCCTACTTCTCCTCCTCCTCTGTTGCATGGCCTTGCATTCAGCCACAGACAGCTCCCTCATCGACTTCCCACATGGTGGAAGCAGAGCTGTGTGGGGACGTTCCCTAGCTCACAGAAACAAACCCCATTGTTCCTGGAGCTTGCACGCTTTTCTTCCTCTTATTTTCCTTCTGCAGCCGTTAGTTTTTTTGCTTCTGCTGCTCCTTTTCCTACAATGCAAGGCCATTTCCTGCTTTTCTGTCATCAGAGTGGCCCCCTCACACCCAACCACAGTGAAACAGCTACCCTACGCAACAAGTGCATTCAGCATCACGGCTTCTTTACTTCATAATAAGACCCAGCATCAGCAAAACACAGTGTCATACAACATATATACCAAGCAACAGAGATGCGTGGATCCAAGTAGTTGAGCTTGGAGGTTCCCAGAGCGATCTGCTTGTTCTCCTCTCTGTCTGTGGCTTGAACCTGGAGCTTCATCAGTTGTTCTTCTATCCTCTGCACAGCTTTACGCTTTACCTCCACAGCTCTGAGAGTGAAAAACATACAAGAAAGGGTGGAAATTAAGAAAGATACAGGGTGAAAAAGGACACTGACGAAAACAGATTGTTTTACAAGATACAGAGACACGAGCTGAGCTCATTTGTGCAGATAAAAACTGATCTTCCACCTCAACAGGAGCAAATAAAATTAAGAAAGACAGTAATAGATCTTAGAACTTTTTCCTAATAGTTAGCAGTGCTCAGGCGTTCTTACTTTTTGCTCTTTTCGTCATGCGAAGCCTTATGATCGGCCTTGGCGGCCTTCAGCTGCTTCCTGGCTGCAGATAGCTGCTTTTGTTTCTCGTCAATCTGCAATCACAAACAGATGCTGAATAAGGAAAATATTATGGATGTAGATTTTTTTCTTTAACAACACAAAGTAGTTAAAAAAAAAACACCCCATTCCTGCCCACATGCATCACTGCTTACTGTGGAGAGCTACAAAATAAAAGGAAGGTGGAACATGGTTCACCTTTGTCTGAAGGTTCTGCATAGACTTCTCGAATGTTTTTGGTGGAGCTCTCTGGTGGTTGCAAAGAATGGCCACGGCTCGGTTGGCTCGGTTGTATGACAGGATCTTAGCCGGGATGCTGTCTTCAGCTGTAAAACAATCCAAAACAATACAAGAGGCTGAGAAAGGTCCATTTTAAAGATCCGTCCTGTGATCGAACGATACGTCTGTCACTCACGGCAGGTGAGTTCCTTGAGCTGCTGCTGCAGGGTGATCGAGGCATTGTAGGTACGAAAAACTTTGGCTGTTAGTCCATCCATCAGTTCCTGCAAGTGCTTATTCAGAATAGAAGTCTAAAAGAAAACAGAAGAGATGGAGGTGGGTTCATGTGAAACAGCGTTATGTAAATGGCTGTGATCATAAATGGGCGCTTGCGTGCATTTCTCACGTTTAGTCTGTCGAAGAGGTCGTCCTCAGGTTGTTTGTTCTCCAGAAACAACTGGAGGTTTTTGAAGACCTGATGGGACATGAAGAAGAAATCAGCGAGTGTGAAACTACTCCCGATCACCTGCCTGCATAAACGCCCTCCAGAGTAAAAGTTCCTCATCTGATTAAAATCAAACTCCAAATCTGCCAAATAAAAACTGAAAGTTGCCCTAACAAAACACAAATCTCAAATTTCCATTCTGAGATATTTGCCACTGGTTCCTGTTTCTCACTCCATTTGTGTGTTTCTCTTGTGCGTGTTTTTTCTCACCCTCTTCTCCACAGGGATTTTGTTGTAATAACGAATGGAGTCTTTCCCCAAGAAATCGAACTCCACCACGTACTCCTGGTCATCCAGTTTGGCGTAAAGTTTAATGTGCTCCACCCGCAGCGAGCAGCAGCCCACTGTGTCCGCCGTCTCTCCTTCTTCCTTTTCGTTACCTGCCCTCAGAGCGAGCTACAGGAGAAACATTCATTTTCACAATCTAAAGGATCCAAATTTTCTTCAGGATTGTTTTAGGATCGTAGTTTGTCGAGCGAATCGAGGAGGCTCACAGCTATTCTCAGATGTAACATTTTCACCTTGATCTAATGACATACAGAGCTGCTTATTAAAATCAAAGTTAATTCAAATGAGGATTGTAAAATAAGTTTGATGTACCTTGTCAATAAAATACAGTGCCACAGCTCTCTGTCTGATCCTCATCTCCTTTGACTTCCAGTCGTCTCTGTACTGAGTACGAATGCGATCCACACATTTCTTCAAACGCCGGGCGGTCTCGTATTTCTGCCAATCCTTCTCTCCCTGCAGAGACACACGGGCAGATAACATTTTCAGTCAAGAGAAAAAAAAAACAAATAACCAGCTACAGATCATGTCTGAAAGCTAAAGGTGTGACCTTGATCCTGGAGCTGGGGTTCAACATGATGTACTTGATTGAGCCCTGGATGTTCTCAGTCCATGATGCTAACCATGTCACCTTGTTGTCATGGCGAACCTCCTTCCACTTTGTACCTGGAGGAGGCTTCGGGTGCTTGGAGTCTCTACAGGAAAAGAGTTTGGTTTAGAAAAGACTAAGTACAAAACAAATACAAAGCACGATTACATGTTTTTCCTTGTATATGAAAATATAAAAGAGTTATTTGGGTGCATGATAATCTGGTCCTGTCAAGACGCAATCGGAAGCCTTTTGAGTATAAAAAAAAATCATCTATTACAGGCTAAATTCACTATTTTACCTCCTAATGGGCCCATCCAGGATTAACTTAGCCTTGTAAACACTGCAATTATGACATAATGGTTATGTTCAGCATGTAGGGATCAACACGTCCTCGCTGGGTTGTGTAATTGTTTGCGCAGATAAAGGAAGCCTACCTTTGACACAATGCCAACAGTGTTTGTGTGTGTTTAAGTGTCACGTCTTACATGCCACAGATATTTTTTTGGGCTTTCTTTTTATAGCAACTGAATGCTGCAAATTATCAGTCTTGGGAGGACAAAGATAAACATAGATTGCAACCGTGTTGTCATAATAACTCCAGCTACCATAACCGGATAGACAGAAGATGGAAGGTACTGATAAAGGACAGACAGAAGTAGAAGAAGATAAACAGCAAAACAGATGAAGAACTCAACTCAATGTGTTGTATTTCTAAAATAAAATATATTCCTACATTTTCTAAAACTGATATTTTCCGTACAGACTCAGTCCCATTTAAGTTTTAGGATTTCTACGTCATCTTGTAATTCCACAGAACTTCCCTTCCAGTGGTTTGACAAGGCCACCTTGTGGTGCACACAAGAACTGGACACTGTAATAAAAGCAGCTTTCCGTTTCTTCCTATCATCCAAACATTAACTCAAATGTTAAATAAAATCTGAGTTAAGATAACAGAGTGGATGAGATTCCCTACTTGCTACAGTTGATAATGATGTCTTCAGGTCTGATGCGTCGTTTCAGTTTTCCCATCTTTGGATGGTCGCCTCGTCCTCGGAAAAGGCCCGGCGGCTCGATGCGAAAGTTTCCGATTCGCTCCTTGTGGTTGTCCATGATGCAGAAGCCGTACTCCTGGAGGAGTCGCTCGTTCTCCTCTTTGATTTTCTGCAAAGTGCATCAAGACCCAACAAGTAATCCCGTGATGTTCTGAAGGCGTCGACATGAAGCGTATGTTAGTCAGGACTTACTTGCTTTTCCTCCTTTGACATCTGTTTACGTGCCTCCGACTGGACCTTGAAGTACTCATTCATTTCACCGAAGTCACACTTATTCAGGTCCGTTATTACTGACTTCTCCTCTGATGTCATTTCCTGATATACAAATGAAATGTAAAAAAACATTCTAGTTTAAAATCTTAAAACTCATGCCTTCTTTAGGCTTGGATCATGTCTACTCTTCTCACCTTCCTCCAGTCCTTAAAGAAATTCTTCCTGAAGATGTCTTTAGTGGTATATTCATGATCTAACATCTTGGCGAAAAAAGTGGCTACCTCCTCTGCAGGAGCACTAAGTTTCATAGGCTTACCTAAAAATACAGAAAAAACAACATTGCTATTATAAATCAATGAAAAATGTCTAAAACTAATTTATCATGACTTGTTACAGAGATATGCTCACCATCATAGTAAAATTTGACTTTATCAGGCATGGGTTCATACTGAGGGGCAAACACTGGACCCTTATGTTCTAGAAAACGCCATTTGGAGCCATCGGTATATCGTTCCTCCTCCCACCTAAAAACCAAAAGATACAACCCATCCGAGAAAAGAAATACATCAGTAACTCAACATTCTGCCCTCAGACTGGAATTTCTAGAAGGAAAAAAAGAAGGTCAACTGGAACCTAAACATGATCTTACCATTTCCATTTCTCCTCCTCCTCCTTTTTGGCTTTCTTTCCATCCGTTCCTTTTCTGTCTTTCATCTTCTTTTTGGGTTTGATGCCCTAAAAAACAACGAAAGCACCACAACTAATATTATCTAAAACAGAAAGTCTCGTCAACCTTGAAAAAAACGTAACAACGTCGCTCAAAGTACCTCATCGTCGTCGTATTCTTCATGCTCGTGTTTCCTCTTCTTGGCCTTTTTATCATGTTCCACTTTGACTTTTTTGGGCTTGTATTCAAACCTGTAATCAGGTACAACGTCAAATTATTAAAAACGTCTGTTTGTAGAATTACAGTCAACCAAGTTCTAACTACTGGGATTTTAGTCCGATGACATTAACACTTACTCTTCGTCATCACGCTCATGTTTGTAGGTCTTGTTGTGTTTTGGAGATGGGTAGAAGCTGCTGTCGTCTTCTGGCTCAATCTTAATGGCAGCAGGACTCGTCTCTCTGAGTTAAATATTGAACTCTGTATTAGTAAAACTATGATCTCTTAATACCAGCCAACAACTCTATTTTTGGTAAATCCCACATGACTGAGTTGCTTACATGTATAAACACACATAAAAACACTCTGTGTACCTCATATATCCATTTTCTTTTTTAGGCTTTTCTGAATGGGATGATTGAATCTGTAAGAAAAATCCATTAAAATACTTAATAAATACAATCCCATTTATATGACTACATAAATAAAACATATAGTAAAAGCTAAATAAGGCAGCATCTTATCGAACTGAAAGAATCCAGCTTGAATAAGACAGCGGATACTTAGTCACAAAGTATTTTTAAAGTCTTTGTTTGGAATTCGTCCCGATTTCTTTCATAATTTTCCTGTGCAGGAAATTTGAGGTTGTATTTTTATGTCTCAGGTCAGTCACAACTTAGTTCATTAGGTTGCTGATCCTTCCTACATTTAGCTAACATCTCTGACTAGTTAGAAAGGAGCTCCGAAGGGTTCCAGGTGAGTTTTAGACCTCTGCAACGACTCAATGACCACTATGAGAGAAAATTTGTCTTGCAAATATTTTCAACTTGTTTGACCGACACGTGCAACTGAAAAACCCAGAGCAAGCTGAAAACTTTCTTGCGAATGCCATTTGTAATTTGTTGCTAACAGTGGTAGCTCAGTGAGATGCTGGCTTACGCAAAGCATATCAAATAGTTTCCAACCAGAGAACTGCACTCACGTGTTTATATGCACTTCAGGAGATACTGGACATTTAGGGTTTGCAGTAATGTTAAGAATTTTCTCCCAAGTTTTATTTAAGAACTTAAGAATAATAAAGTTGGCACTTGCCACCTGTAGTACTTAGATCCTTAGAAACAGTGGTATTAAATATAATAAATGTGGCGTTACAGGATTAAGATAAAACATTTTCTTCAGAGAGGCTGAGTCTGTATCGAAGGGGATTGATTACAAACCTTGTCCTCCCTCCTCTTCTCTTTGTCCTTGTCTTTGTGTTTTTCTCTGTGCTTGTCTGAGCTGCCATTGCTGTGCTTTAGCTTCTCTTTGTCTTTGTCTCTGTGTTTCTTCTCAGAGTACTCCTTATACTCACTGGAGCACAAAAATAACAAAGGTCAAGAGCAAGAGGTCAGACACAGCACAGACAAGACAAAAAACATCCACAGACACATTGACCCTTTTCACACCACGAATAGCAGGCAGTGATGTCACCTGCTTTGTCCTGATCTTCAATTAAAATAGTTCCAATTCTTAAAAGTTAAGCATTAAAAGAAATCAGTGATGCATAAACGTGGATTTTAATGCTGCCTGGTTCTTCACCAAATAGTATAAAAAGACAGAAAATAACACACCTGTTGCTGTGCTTTATTTTGTCCCGGTCCTTGTCTTTCTTGTGATCTTTGTGTCTGTGTTCTTTGTCTTTGTGCTTGTCTTTATGTTTATGAGCATCTGCAAAGGAACGCAGAAATTAACTCATACAGGAGCATCAGAAAGCATCAAGGTACGACACACTTGGATTATCTGACAATCAGTCGATGTTTCAGCAGATACGGATGAGGTTGATGAGATTACATGCTGAGGATTGCTCTAATAAAGCTGCACATTTTATTGGGTTAAAATCACTGGCGTAAGAACAAGGGAAGAAAATAAAATCCCTTTTGGGTCCCTTTCCCTTTTGTTCCAACAGTGACTGTATGATACAAATTTAAAAACAGACAAAACTTTGTCAACTTGGAAAAAAAAGCACACACAAAATCTGTGAAAGTTTGTAAAAATAAATAAATGAAGATACATTTCCTTGAGGACACAGTGTGGTAGACCTACACAAGCAAGAGTGAAAATATGAATTAAAATAATAAATAAATAAAGGCCATGACATGTCAACCAAATGCGCTCGATATAAAGGTTTATTAATGGGTCAGTACAACTGGTTACATTAGAGTTTTACCACAGTGGTTAGAGGGCACAGAGCTAGTGTTATCATTTCTATTTTGAAGTAAACCTCATCTAAAACAGGAAATGGTATTTATATGAAATGAAACAATAAGTAATAAACAATAATCCATAAGGGAAATAAGTGAGCAGCTTAATGTAGAGGAGTAAAACTTCACGATTCTAACTTACAAAATGTTTCTGTGTAAATTCCCTTAAATAAATCGCTTTTAAATTCAATGGGACTTTACCCAGGAAAAAACTGATTTCCAACTACAACCAGTCAAGGGTGTGCCCTAGCATAAACACCATGTTGTCATGGCAATTAATTAAAACTAAAATCCCTTTTTTGATATAGGAAACATCCTAGTTAACCCAAAACAATTCACTTGTTTCTTTGTTTTTCACTTGAATTAGACAATGAATGAATTGGATAAAAGCTCCTAACTTCCCAAGGGGGCTTTAATTAGATAATAATAGCCTAATTATAATAATAACGACACAAAGTATTTATGGCCTCAAAAACTACACTGGTTCCTGGAAAATGTTCCTGAAATGAAAACGCGCCTAATAATGAGTAACTTTTTGTAGAGTGACTAAAAGTTGTGGATCATGTGTTTTTCGTGTCGCAGATAAATGTGTGTTGGAGCAGAGATGCAGGCGGTGGTGAGATGTGATAAGCCCCCAGCTCTCGCCTCCATATCACGGCGGACAGCTGCCTCACCGAGCGGCGCCCTGGATGCTACATACAGAAAAAGAAAATGGCGCAGAGACTAAGTCCTCAGCCTCAATTCGACCACTTTCGGCTCCAAAATTCTCCATATTAGCACAAATATATTATCCCACACAAGCATGCAAAGTTAACCCGAGGCCAGGCTCTTTCAGAATATCCAGTCAGATTAAAAAAACGAAAGTGGGAAAACCCCATTTCAGACCCTCTTTTTGAACAATAGCCGCAAGAGAGTGGAGGAGAAGGGACTTAGTCTCTGACGCCATTTCTGTCCTTTAAAAACTAACAGTACACAGGTACAAACGATGACGCTTTACAATCTACAATATGAAGAAAAAACATCATTAAATAACCTACCGATTCCCTTTGAGCCACAGTTGTCCTGAAAAATGCGAGAAAAATATTTGTATTATTTCAATTTTAAAAATGCCGGTATCTTATCTTAGCTGCTCAAGTTTCAACTGATGTACTACTACACCCCAAAAAAACCTTGTATTACTAAAATTAAAACCAACACGCTACATAACCAAAGAACTGTTTATAAAACTATAGAATAACACTAGTTTTCAATGTTGATTATCTTTTTTTGACAGTTATTTCATGTCCTAACGATTATTACTCGTCTTGTGTTGCTGTTGAGGGATATTGATGCAAACTATCGATAAAAAATAATGATCAGCAACTACCTGAGAGTCTCCGCGTCCATGATCTTCACTCATGATCTGGTTGTTTTTGACAGCAGGTAAAGTTTGGACAGTATGCGATTGATCAGGATGAGAGGTTCAGGGAACCTCACTGACAGCCTGGAATGGAGTCCCAACGTTTCCCAACTACGCATGCGCAAACCGACAGCCGCTCATGGTCCCATCAACCTTCAACCAAACAGTCTACCTTCTTTTAAATACAAGTATTTTGAAATGTATGCATGTATTGTTTGTTTCTGGTCTAATTAATATACCTGTCAGCAGGTGTTGTTTATGCTCATTCTATTTACAGCTAATACATAATTATCCATCAGTACACTTCAATGCTGGTATGAATAAACAGACTGAATTCTTAAGGTAAAAAGATTAACTTTTCACAGAACAAAAGCAGTAGAAAATTTTATTCCATTTTACAGGATACAGTAATGGTGAGTTTCATTATCAGTTTTCACATGAATAATCCAGCATATTTTCATGAAAAGCACATTCACACAAACTATGCACACATTTTAACTACAATCTCACGTAAAAGCTTGAACAAAACAATAGCTTTATTAATTAAAAAAAAACAAAAAAAACAATCTGTACATGGTTTCTTCATCCAGTGAACTTCATAAATCCAGGCCAGAGACACCAATATCATCAACTGATTCACAGCGGACAGAAAACATTTATAGTACAATTCACAGGTAAACAACTGAAGTTGTGCCTATTTAGACTTCCTTCGTTTGGCTTGGGTGGGACTTGCTGCAGTTTCTGTAAGAGTATACAAGTCTTTTAGAGGAAAAACACTAAAGTACATGGTGTCACTATAAAGTGAGAGAAGCTGTCTTTTAAAGTCACATGAATGGTTTTATTACCTTTTACTGCCGCACTTGTTCCGGGCCTGGCTGGTCTCTTTCTGATGCCACTGTCTGCTACTGGCTCCTCCTCCACCTCTTTCTCTGCTCGGGAGCTGCGTCGGCTCGGCCCCTTGGGCTTCTCCACAGCAGCTCTGGGAGAACCATACAAACAACACAGAACAAAAGGAAGAACAAGACATGGAAGTGTTAACAAACGGCCAAAATGTAATTTGGTTAATTAACAATCAGGACTTCGCCGTTTTTCCTCCTCTACCACAGATATTGTCAATCTTCATCCCGCCAGCATCCACGTCAACATGATCATTCCTTGTCTTTGCTTCACAATTATGTTAAAATACATACCTTGAGTCTAAGCTGATGGGCGTCTTTCTTTTCTTTGCCCATCTGTGGTAGAAGTGGAAAAACAGCAGTGAACTATCAACTGAGCTGAACAAGTACAGTCTCACTACCCCGACATGACAATCTCAATGGAGAGATATGGCCATAAAGGTCATTGGAGATTTGTAAAAATCTTTTTGTTACTGTTTAGACATGTTTTAATATTTAAACACAACATGTTTTAATTGAATGCTAATCATACATACCAGGAGTTGAAACTTTAGTTTTAATTTGACCCTCCCTGAGTTTCAGTGATGGACAAAAAAGATTGATCAATGAGAAAGACAAAAGTAATTTTGAGGCTGTAAACTTAGTTAAAAGTCAATGAACTATGAATATGGTTTCGTTCTGTTTTAGTCTGTGTGTAGTGAACTTTCATCTGGTTCCTGTAAAATGTGAGATTACAAAACATTGAAGGCCACCGAAGGAATAACTTAAATTCAAATAAATAATCTAGCAACAACAGTGACAATGTTAGAAGTCTCACCCTTGCTCAGAACCAGTTGAGGCATCTTCACCTGAAAAACATACAAATTAAATCGATGGCATCTAATTTTGTTGCAAATGTTTCTCAAATTTCCATGTGATATTGTTTTTTAATTAAAGAATACTTACTTCTCTTTTCAGTAGTGCCAGGATCCTGTGAAGCTTCTTGCTGAAGAGGTGCTGGAAGAGGAGGAAGAATAAAAGGTACTAGGAGTAGTGCAAACCAATATAAAAATGGGTAGCAGCTTTTTGAATGTATAGGTTGCTGAGGAAAGTCCAGCAGTGCATGTTTATTTCACTTTCAAAGATAAAGTGATAAACTGCCAGATACTACTCGATTAACAATGATGTGACATATGGTGTATGTTTGATCATAAACTTGGCCTGAAAGATCACACCCAGAATGCAGTCTGTTATATTGTTTACCTGAGACTTGTAAACATTCTCACAGTGTGTGTGTGTGTACCTTGAGTGACTGGAGTGGATTCAGCAGGTGCTGCAGCTGGTGTCATGGAAGACTCCACAGCTGGGGGGTCAGGCTGACATGGTGGGTTAGCAACTGGAGAAGATGTGATGTGGGCAACCTCAGATCCTGGTGTCGTGACAATTGGAACAACAGATGGTACAGGACTTTGCACAGGAGTGACTGTAGTGAGGAAAGTACTGGAAGAGACCCCAGTGGTGGTACCAACCACAGTCACAACAGGTGCTTGAGAATTTACTGCTTGCGATAGAGTTGAGACTGATGCAGGTGTAAATACAGGAGCCTGGCCAACAATCTGAGAAGGAACAGCGACTTGGCCAGGGACCTGAGAGACAACAGGCAGGGTACTGCTTGACGCAGCAGCTGTCGTATGAGGAGCTTTTGCTTCAGTCTGAATGGCTGGATTAGCAGGAGCAAAGACTTGAGGTGGGACAGCCCCTGTGTGCCTTTCTACTGTGCTTTGTTGGGAGTTACTTGTACCAGAAACAGATAAAGGAGCTGATGCAGGCTTATTTTTTCCTTGGGCACCTGGAGATAGAGATACAGGGCTTTTTCGGATGGTATTAGCTGCCCCAGGACTAGAACAGGGAGGTAGAGAAATAAGAGGTTGTTGAAAAGATATTGAAGGGCTTGGATGAGAAGATGGCTGACCAACAGGGAGAGCAGATTTCTGAATAGAACCTTTCTCACCCAGATTTTCTGTTTTTATATTTCCTTGGTTAATTTGTTGAGAAGCTATGAGAGTACCAACAGGGACTGAAGAAGACAAACTAGTGGCTACATGAACATGTCCAACAGTATTCTTTGTGGACTGGGAGCTTGTCATTGTAGCCCCCAATGATTGTGTGGAGGTTGGGGCAGGAGAAAGTTGAATGTTTGCAGCTGACACCACCATGGTGACTGACTGTGTATTGGGAGCCACAGATGAACCCGTAACCTGGAAAATCGGGTTTATAAATACAGGGGTTGTAAATAACTGAGCAGGTCGCGAGCCAGGACTCTGCTGTCGGATGTCCTGAGATCTAATGTTCTTGTTAGAAACAGCCACCATAGACACAGGGCCCTGTGAAGTTGGTGCAGAAGTAATGGGGTTTGAAGTGACAAGCACTCTGATCTGGCTGGGGGGAATGTTACTTGCCGACGCAGGGATTTGTATGACTGGATGAACACTTGTAACAGGGTTAGGACTGGGGCTTGGTTTCAGAGCTGAATTGGCTGGATTCACAGATGAGCTGGAGTTAGAACTGGTACTGACAGCTGAGGCAGAACTGCTCTGACCAGATGTGACGGTGTTGGTGCTAAGACCTTGGGTGGCATTAGTGTTAGTGCTGACTGAGCTGCAAAGACTAGGGGTCGAAATAATGTTTGGATTTGGATTAACAAGACTAGGTATGGGGTTTTGGTTAAGGCTAAGAGTAGTACTCGAGTTTACATTAGTGGGAGGGTTTGAACTCACAACTAAAGGTGGGTGCGAGCTGGAGATAGATGTAGGCTGCAAGATAGAACTGCTAGTTGGAATAGAAGAAGCAGGTCTGGGCTTAGCTTCAGTTTCGTTTACAGTAGCAACAACAGATGAAAGACTATGGGAATTACTGTGATGTGGTCTGTCTGGTTCCGAAGCAGATTTGGGGCTGTCTTTTCCTATAACAGTATTGATCTGTGTAGGCCGAAGTGGCAGGTTTGAGACATTTGCATTATCCAGTAACTGGTTGAGGGATGTTGGAGCTTCTCGGAGAGCAGGTGAGACTTCAGGATTTTGTAAAGGTGTTTGGTGTGGTTGGCTTATATCAACTGTGCTTGCTTGCACTTCCACATCAGGTTTAGGCTGCTGAGGTGTCGGCAGACGAGGGCTTGTCATTTTAGGGGCAGACAACTCCCTGAATGGTTGTGACTGGGAATGGGGTTGAGGTGCTTGTCGCTGATCTACTGCAATCATTCCTTGATTCTCCCTTCCTCCATCAACTGGATTACCATGAATCCCATGGAGGGGGCTCTGGGTATGTTGTGCCTCCATGCCTACACAAATCTGTGATGGCATCGAAACTGGACTCTGAGGTACTGAAG
Organism: Pachypanchax playfairii; assembly: GCA_006937955.1. NCBI lineage: Eukaryota > Metazoa > Chordata > Actinopteri > Cyprinodontiformes > Aplocheilidae > Pachypanchax > Pachypanchax playfairii. Next base: position 1,476,639 of record SSNP01000007.1, on the reverse strand, counting down.
GAGGGCTTAGCATCGTTGACCCTTGAGGGTTTACCAACTGCTGCTGGTGTGGAGGGCCACTCGTTTTTGCCCCTTTTTGTCTTCCTGGACTTGGAGTGGCTGACTTTCGACTAGAGGCTGGACTTGACCTACGACTATTGCTAGGACTTGCCCTCTTACTCTGCCCTCCTGATTGTTTGTCTTGTTTAGCACCTAAAGCCCCTACACCAACCCCAGAAGACTGCTGACTGTTAGTGTTATTTCCTCCTGCATTGCCATTGTTGCTTGTTAAAGTTAAACCAGGAGGGGCCTGGCCAATGGCTTTTAGAGTAGTTGGATTCAAACCTTGCTGGTCAAAGCCCCTGTTAAGGTTTGGCTGTCTTGGGGGAAGAGGAATGTTAATTTTGGGGGGAAACAGTCCAGCAATTGAAGCATTTAGCCTTTCAGGGGAGAGGTTAATTTCTGAGGGTTCAGTACTTGGTGGGCGATTAGTAGGGGTAAGGGGGTGATGGTACGGTCTGGGACTGGCTCTATTAGGGGTTTTAGGCCTGGAGCTCTGTGAAGTTGTAGGAACATTGGAGAAATGGAGGCCAGACATATGACCTCCTTGTTGAGGCTGAGTGGGTAACTGCTGCTGGGGACTGGCCCCAGTATGCTGGGGCATTTGTGTTTGACCAGAGCCTTGCTTCATCATATGAGTGTTGGAACTCTGGCTGGACACAATCTGTTGGTTTCCATTTCCTTGCTGTGTCCCAATTTCTGACCCACCAGGCCTGTCCTGTGTTGAGTGGGCACCTGCAGGGATCTCTTCAGATCCAGTACTTTGCGTACTCTCAGGATGGGACATTCTCCGTGCAGCACCTGCAAGCTGGAAAAGGGAGGGAAAAAATGTAGACTTGTACAAGTTTAAAAAAAATAATATAGTGCAAAATTAATCAATTTCAGATTTATGAAAAACAATCTTGAATATTATAGCACTAATATTTGATCTCTACCTGCGGGTTCACCATCAGGGGCATTCCTCTGGCTTTGTCAGGTGATGGCGGCACTCCTCCATGTCCTTGAAGGCTGATCATTACAGGCATGTTGCCTTGCTGTGAAACAGGGTGTCTTTGCACCTCTGTTGTATTAATCATACCCCGAGGAGGAAGCTGCCCCCCAGGGGGAATGGGCATGCGATTCTTAGCTTGCTCTTGTTGCATCTTCAGCATCATCATCATCTGCTGCTGCTGTTGTTGTTGTTGTTGCTAGAACATAAAAAAGAATGAGCAAGATAAAATAAAGATAAAAAAACCTCTGAATTCATACCATATGGGGAAATGCATGTTAAATTGGTACCTGTTGTTGCAGGTGTGGCTGCTGAGATTGTTGCTGCTGCTGCGGCTGTTGTTGATGTTGCAGCTGATGAGGATGCATCTGTGGTTGACCTTGACCTGAAGTTGGTGGCCCAGTCATCCCCTGCTGCCCTTGAGTGTTCTGGAGAGCCTGCATCATATGTTGTTGCTGCATCTGTTGTTGTTGTAACTGTTGTTGTTGCTGCTGCTGCTGTTGTTGTTGTTGGATTTGCTGTTGTTGGATTTGTTGCTGTTGCATTTGCTGCTGCATTTGTTGTTGATGCTGCATTTGTTGCTGCTGCTGTTGCATGTGCTGCATCTGATGTTGCTGCTGCTGTTGTATAAACTGCATGGGTACTTGCTGGAGCACTCTTTGCTCTCCTGTTTGACTGGGAAAGCCTATTTAAAGCAAAAAAAAAAAAAAGAATAATAATCTTTTCATGTAATTATGAAATGCCTGAATTTGAATTAGGACAGAATAATTATGCAATTGTAAAACCCACCTGAAGGCCTATTGGCAAAATCCGAAAGTTTTTGGTTTGAGGTTTCTGAGCTTAAACCCTGCTCACCACCCAGATTTGGCACTTCAGAATCTTCCATGCTAGCAGCCCCATCAAGATTACTAAGAGATGACAACAAGAGACATGAATCAATTGTTAGACAAATTGTCTAAATATAATAACACTGAATGATTTAACACAATTCTGAGCATTATAAACCCTAATTATTACCCAGCTCCTTCTACTTGCTGTTGTCCTTCACTCTCTTTGGGCTTTTTCTTTCGTGCTGGCTTTTTCTTTTTAGGTTTAGCCTGATTGTCCCCACCTGCTCCCTGTTTTCCTCCTGGTCCAAATTGGCTTGCTGATATATCACTCTGCAACAGATTCACCAGCAGTGGGCTAGTCAGTGTAACATCTTTGCTAACAGGAAAGCCCCCTGGCTGTCCACAAGGTCCTCCAATTGGCATCTGACCAGGGAACTGCTGGTTGAAGTTCATACCATGACCAGCAAAATGACCGTTTCCCATCTGCATGTGCTGAGGGCCTCCAATCATACCTTGCTGCTGCTGTGCCTGCATATCGGGGACCATTTGCTGCACACCCAATTCTCCTGCCCCACTGTTTGGGTCTCCTAAACCATGTGGGTGTTGCTGAGCTGCTTGTTGTTGCTGTTGCAAAATAGCTTGTTGTTGTTTCTGTTGTTGTTGTTGAAATTGTTGCTGCTGTAACTGTTGTTGTTGTTGTTGGAGGAGATGATGACCAGCAGGGAGTCTCATTTGTTGCCCATGCATGCTCATATTTTGATTAGGATTGCCAGAGATTGGAACCTGTTGAGGCTGTTGCTGGTTCATCTGCTGGTGTTGCTGCTGTTGTAGCTGATGTTGTTGTTGTAATTGCTGCTGCTGAAGTTGAGCCATTTGCTGTTGTTGCTGGGGAGTCATCTGTTGTGGGACCTGTCCCTGAAACTGAGGGACATTTGGTGAAGGTCCACGCATCATCTGACCAGGCATAACCCCAGGTGGAATCTTGCCTCCAAAAGCCTGTTTATTTCCTTGCATCTGATTGGCAACCATTTGTTCCATCATTGAATTTTGTTGTTGCTGCTGCTGTTGTAGCAGCATAGCATGGTGCCCTTGGCCTCCAACCATCTGACCCTGCCCATGCATCACCCCCTGGCCTTGTTGTGGCATCATCTGCTTAGGTGGGGTCATCCCTCCTCTCTGCCCTTGATTGATGGGCCTTGAAAGAACAGTCTGACCACCACCTTGGCCTTGAACCATCTGGCTGGAGGAGGAGGACACAGGCTGGGCCTGATGCTGGAGGCCCATCATCTGGGTCTGAAGGCCAGGCTGACCCATACTAGGTCCAGTTGTTGTACCAGAGGGTGGACCTGCCATGCTACTTTGAACAGCCATAACATTGGGTTGGACATGGGGTGGTCCCTGCATTGAGATTGGTGTAGATGCTGGCGGTTGGGGTCCTAATTACAAAAGGAGGGGAAATTAAAAAACAATGTTGCAGTACTTTTCACAGCATTCAATACATTGTTATATTGACCTCACAACAAAAATATAGAATAGGAAAAGCTTACGTATTATGTTACATCTTAAACTATACTCAACCACAGTGTGACATTTACCTGTGTGACTCATTGCTTGGTTGCTCTGTAGCTGCTGAGCTGCTCCACCAGGGGTTCCAGGAGTGCTTGCACTCACCTGACCTTGAACAAAGTTTGTGGCTGGAAATCCCATTGGACGCTTTGCCATGCCTGCAATTGGCAGATACCAAATGAGTTAATAAAGAAATCAAATCACAAAGTTTCTTATTGCTTTACAGTGACTTTTCAAAAAATGAACAGGATTCACAATTATATCCTGGGCATTTTAATCAAATGCAAACAGATTACTAATGATTATTCACCTGGGTGAACTTGGGCCCCAGGCTGTCCATGCTGGGGCATTCCCATAAATCCTTGCTGCATGTTACCCTGTTGGCTTAGGGCTGCTCTTCCAGGTGAACCAACACCCTGGGGGAAACCCTGTGGAGTTGTAGGCCTCTGAGCCATCATGGGAGGAGTTCCTGGAGAACCCTGCTGAAATGGAGATGAGGATGACCCTGGGGACTTGGCAGTAAGGTTGCCCTGTGGTCCAGTAGTTGATGAAAGTGGAGGTGGTGGTCTGGGTGGTCCTGTGACACCTCCGGGGCCAGCCTGTTGGCCTTTAGGTTGAGGAGCAGCAAACTGACCCATTCCTGCCTGCTGTTGCTGCTGTAACTGTCCTTGACCCATAGTATTAAATAACTGCCCAGCTTGCTGGCTGCCAAATGGATATGGAGGTGGAGGGTGATTAGGGGTCTGAACTGTAGCTAAAGAGGGTGGGCGTTGAACAATTTGACCTTGGGGTGGAAATTTTCTCCATGCAGGGCCTCCCTGGCCAACCGGTGGCTGTAGTACACCAGAAGGCATCTGATTCCAAACAGGAGGTGCAGGCATTTGACCTGAAGGGTTGAATGGAGGTCTGGGTCCAAGCTGGGAAAGCGGCGCTTGCTGCTGAGCTTGCTGCTGTTGGTGATGTTGTTGCTGTAACTGCTGCAGTGCAGCCGGGTTGAGCGGTCTTCCAGCCTGAAGAGCCTGCATGTGGTGGGCAGCTTGAGCAGGCATGGGGCCTGAGCCATGGGGGGCAACCTGTTGGTGTTGAAGTTGTTGCTGTTGCTGCTGCTGAACAGACATGACTGGCATCATCTGATCCATCACATCTGTAAGTAAGAAAAATAAAATTCACCTAAACTATCCATGATAAAATATAATGATTTCAAAGAGTGATTATTTGATGTGCCAAAACTATGCAAACCTGTTTGTGAAGGCTGCCTTTGAATGCGAGGATGGAGCTGTCCACTACTGCCTGGTAACAAAGACTGACCCACCATGCCAGGTCCAGGAGGAACCATTGATGGATTGGCCATCCTTACCCCTCCTTGCACATAAAAAGTGTATGTTATATTATTGTTCATATGTTAACATTTATCATGTAACTAAATAAGAACAAAAAACAATTCTATTAAGCGTGAATGCTAAAGACAACAAAACATGGTATATGCAGGAATCCTGAAACTAATTTCAATACCTTTTTAAAGACTTTTTAAAAGACCTTCCAAAAAAACCTTAAAGAGCCCATTTTGTACAAATTTCAGGACTTTGTGGTTATTTCTTAAGTATTAACCAGTAATATGAAGCATTTTATATCTAAAAAACGTTAGAAAACACTGATTAACAGACCTTTCAATCTGTCTGCATTAAAATTCAGCTGGTTCCGGCTCGTTCTGTCAGGCTTCGAGCAGCAGCTCGTTCATAATTATTATTCGGATTTCGGACTCTGATTGGCTAACAAACTAGCCTATGAGAGCAAGGTATACTGTTTCCTGCCCTGCTGTGCATGGCAACATCAGACGTTCTCTCTTCCTGTTTGCTACATTATGCTACAGCTTTTAGACCAGCAGCATGCAGGCGTGGTTTCAACTGCGAGAGCTGCCGAATACTAATGAACAAAGGAGTTGTGACAAAACAAGCACAGGCCGGGTGTTATTGCCACCTGCATAGTTTGAGAGATAAAAACTGAAAGAGAAGTTGTAGGTAAGAACACCCGTGGAGGTAAAATATTCAACAGAAACCTCAGAAAAAACGTTTTTAATGGAAGGGCCTCTTTAAGACCTCAGCGCCAATTCAAGCTGTAATCAGCAACACATTTTGAACCTAACAGTTTTAATCTGCATTTAAATCCACCAAGCACGACCCTACAACAGAATTCAGAGAAGCTGGGAAAAAAAATAAAGAACAATTCAACCAAAAACGTGGTTTCTTGAAATACTTTTTCTCACAACAGGACTGGACTGGGACTAAAAAATAACCCTGACATTGTCCAGAACAGACAGATGTCTGGTCCATGTTTGGTTCACAACAAGTAAGACTCAAGCTACTGGCAACCCACAAGTTCAACTTGGTGAAAACAACTACAACAATAAAAACTCGAGGGGTCGTGGCTCTGCTGTTGTACCTGGAAGTGAGGTTACTGCTTGTAGCACCTGAAAGCGTTTATCGAGTCTCTGCTGATCTACTTTTGCAGTATATAAAAACAATTGGGCACCTCCAACCAGGAGTCCAAAAACAAATATTTTCCAATTTCTTCGTTGCCATTTTGACTGTTTTGAGCCACAAGACACAATCACAAAATGCGTAACGTTACACGTACACTACCGGGAGACAATCTGGCAAGTTGAGCATGCGAGCACATCTTTATTTGTAATTATCGCAAGGAAAAAATAAATACAATCATGAGATTTTTTTTTGCAGTCAAAGCATTTGGACAAAGCTTGGATACTAACAAAATTTAATACCTTGTAAGATCACAATTAGAACTTTAAGGACTTTCATTTGCTCAAAACCAATTTATAAAATTTTAATACTTTTAAAGCCCCACAGACACCCTGAAAAAAGTTGTCTATCTTTATCAACAGCTGGTGCTCATGTGTAAAAAAAAAAAAAATACTTCCCAAAAATAAAGAACAGTTTAATATCAAATTCAGATAATTACCTGGACCAGGCTGACCTGGAAAGCCAGCATCCATTCTCATCTGACCAGGTGCACCAATTGGTCCATTCACTCTGACTTCTTGTCCTCTATTTGGTCCTATAGCCACATTAATTGCTCCCTCCCCTGAACACATCAACAGATTCAAATTCCATCATTACTTCACTTATATTTTTGAAATGCCAAAGCAAACGAAGACAAAAAAAAATCTGTCTAAATTGTTGAGACATTTCTATTACCTTCGATTTGTACAGAGAGAATACCCAGGTCTCTGAGCTGCTGCTGGTTGTTCTGGGCCAACAGCCTGAGTCGCTCAGCAGCATCCCGAGGAATGTTGAAAGTAACACGGACGCTGTTCCATGGCTCCACATGTTGGGGCTGCAGCCGTTCAGATCCTGAAAATTTTAATACACTGTGTTGCAATAGATTAAATAAAAAATAACACAGCATTTCCATGAGCAGTCTGTTAGTGAGAAATTGCTTAACAGGGAGGCTGGGAAAAGATATCCGATAATGACAGATTTTAAATAATTTAAATAAATAAAATACTGCAATTAGCTGCTATTAAAAAAATTATTACATTTCTTTTTAATAAAATGACGATAATGAGAAAACTAACCCAAATTAAGCATGTTTGGTATCCCACTGAGGATAGTGTCAAGTTTTTGAGTGAAGTCCTCATCATCCATGTTTCCTTGAAAGGCAACAAAGACTGTAAAGTCTCTGGCCTCGCCACTATTTTCTGCCATACTGTCTGGCTCCATGTCTTCATCTTCGTCAGTTAGATTGCTTCTATGGTAACTCTCCACTTCTTCTCCTGCATCTTCCCCGACACCAGAGTCCCTGTCCGATTCACTGTCAGGCTCCAGGTACTCAGTCTTCAGGGACATTTCAGGCGGGGAATGTTGGTGAGCCATCCTCCCTTCGTGCAAGGAATGGCGTCTAAACCGCTTTAAGCTGCAATTAACAAATTTTACTTCAATTAGTTCCAACCAGATATATATTTTACCATTCACACTTTTTCACACAATTTACAAAAAAAAAAAATCAATATTGGGCTACTTTGACATTCAAATACAAGAACTTACAGTAAAGTTATAGAAAATTTTTGTGTACTAGAGAAATCCAGCATTACTATCTGTGTGATCCAAACACCACAAAAACAAAACGTGCACATTATACACAAAAGAAGGAAAGCAAGTTCTACGTACTCAAGAAAATGTTTCCTCTTGTTCAAATGAGTTTATGACACTAATCATAAACAAAAAAAAATACATTACATATTCACTATATGATGTTTATGCTGTAAAACCACATTTCCCTCAAGTACAAAACAAAAAATTTTTTAAAAAAGCTTTAGGTTATTTTGTGACTGAAAAGGTGCATAAAGAAGCAGTAAAGTGTGGTAAAATATCTGCACTTAAAAAAGTGAAAAGAGTCTGGAGACTATTTTAATTTTTCTACATTTAGCTAGACCTGGAAATACAAAATGCATATTTCCTACTTTTCAGGCAGTAGGAACCCAGACATTAAAACAAGAGAGCAGCAGTAAATATGGCAGTGGTCAGTCACCTGACGTGGGCTGGACACAGAATTCAAGTGAGACAAAGACCAGCATTAAATGTCATTACCCCTTAAGCAAATGACGTTTGAACCGTCAGCCCGGCTCTAACACACCTGGTGACATCACCTTGCAGTTTGACCGGTGATTTTCAGTTCATAGTATACGGGTGTTTCCTGACTGCTAATAGCTTTCCTTTGAGAGTTGTGACATTAATTTCAATACGAGTTAGACTTACGTAGCAAAAAAGAAAAAAATTGTATGAACGGGGCTAGCTTGGTTAAATCATCGGCCCTGCAGGGGCCTGAACGCAAATACATGCTAACACACATAGAAAGCAAGATACACGGGGCGAAAGTTGTTTTTTTTATCATGCATATTCATTCCGATACAAGCAACGCATCCATTTCACATTCACATGTTAACAACAAAAAAGATAACTGGGATAGACATAAAGCAGTTGCTTGTGGCTTCTCTGAAAACTCCAATTGGCAAATGTTAGCTACGTAGCTTACCCGAATGCATTAAAGCGAGTTTTCGTTTACCGATTCATTTGTTACCTTCCTATAGAATATTTCAAAAAATAAATAATACTTTAGAAAAACAATGACCTTACCAAACATTTTCATCTACAATGAAGTTCAACCAGACGACATCTGCTTGCTAGACAGGCTAACAAAATATGATTCACGCAAGTTAGCAGAATAAAGTCTGCTTTCCGGTTCCTGTTTCAAAATAAAAGACAAAGAAAAGGGTACAAGCAGCCTTGCCAGTTGTGTAAATAAATGTTGAGGGAGAAACTTTTGAGAAAGAAAACTTACTCAAACAGCTTAATTTAGGTCAAGCCACCATTTCTTTTTTTAATGTTTTAACTTAAGATATACAAATAAATAGAAGCTTTTCTTGTTACCGAATCCAATTGCTTTTTTTTATTGTGTCAGTGTCTAATTTAAGAATTAAATCTAAATTAGTGTGAATACAATGCATAAAATTATTTAATTTGTAAGTGCATTAATTGTCCTTCCCTCTATTTTCTAGTTTATTCCTTATAAAGTGTTTGTGCAGCACTATTATTGTAATAGCTCATCTTTCAGTGCATTATGTCTATATCAAATCTTTGTCAACAATAAGGGGGAAAAAATGAGGAAACATTTTTTATTGTCTGGTAATGTGCAAATATTTTTATTTCTTTGAATTAAACAGAGCTGATTTTTATGCAGTCAGACATAAAAACACATAAGAATCAGACATAAGGTGTGCAAATGTGTGCCTTAAGACAATCTACACTATAATATAGGAGAAACGGTAACATAAGAATAGTAACCTTTTTTATAAATTGAGAAAGAAAATGTTTCAGCAAAAGAAAAAAATTACAAAACTGTTTTTACTTCAAATACACGACATAAAATACTACAACATCAAAATAAACATGACAAGATTCTCTAAGATTTACTGAATAAAATGTAGTGTTTTAACAATAAACAGTGTGCAGTTGATGTAAAAACAGAAATAACAAAAAATCCTATTATCCCCAATCTGAGAACAAATGTAATCCATCTCTCTCTAAGACTTCATTCACAAGTTTAAAATAAAAAAAATGCAAATAATTTCATTCACTAAAATCAATATAATTAAACACACACATACAGGTTTATAAAACCTGTTAAAATCAAAAGAAGTCAGATGATGTGGGGAAGGCTTATCATATTTCTGTTTAACATCTTTGTGTGCATGTGTTAGTCTTAACACGGTTCCAGTGAACCGCTGAATGACTGTGACAGAGCTCCAGCAGTGGAACAACATCTGATCAAAGTTACATGTCTCACATACTAAAAGCAGCTAATGTGTTCAGTCACTTTGGAACAGTCCCGTGAAGGTATGACGCAGTGAAGCATTGTCAATTGTGTTATTCTTTACTGAAGATCCTATTTATTATTTAGAATAATGGTGGAAGTGCAGTTAAAAAGTTAACAAAGGTAGTGAAAGTATACTGCACAGTATGCCTTGTTGTAAATGTTTACTTTGGCATATTTTATTCTAACAGCAAATATTTGCAATAAATCTTCAGTATTTTACCTCTGATTTCCTGATTGTACATTGATGATCCAGAACTTACAAACACTCCTTTGAGACGTGCAAGTGCACCAGACTCTTACTTTGAAAACCTTGATGCTGAGAGAGAAGGTAAGAAGTAAAACCACTTGCTGTGAGCATATCAATAACCTAACAGAAGCTCAGTTTATGGATATTTTTCTGTTTTAAATAGCTGTTTGATATTGCTGAGTATTATAGTTTGGTGTGTTGGTTCCCTCATTTCTTCCCCCTTTCATAAATTACAACTTATACCCCTGAAATAATATCAGAGAATATTGGGAGAAGTAATGCACTAAGGCATGTTGGACATAGTGAGGGCAGAGGCATCAGCACTACGGGGGTCCTTTACACCAATGATAAGGTCATTAGTTCTCCGTGTGCCCTCCACTAACGAAAGAACATCTTCGCGTTCCACTGTGTGTCCTTTGGCCTGCAACAACTTCACATCATCTTCTAAAAACTCAGCTGAAGAGGAGATAAAGAATTAGAGAGGTCAATGAGAAGAACACCAAATGAAAATGAGTGTTAAGACTTTCTTTTTGATATTTTTTTCAAACATGATATTATGTAGGTGTTTACACAGCAAAGTGTGTTTGAACCGTCTGTGTATCAGTACAGCTGACTGTCAATAGTGCTTGATTTAGTATTCAGATACAGGAACATCCTATTCTCTTCATTACAACTGATCACCAGAGCAACGTCACACGATTTCAGATGACTATTCACAGCAGAGGAAGTTAAATACAGGAAGATCCTTCACTTTGCCATGACAACCATAGATCTGACATCTGTGTTTTTGTTTATCATAGCCATGCTTACTGCCTACTCTGTAAAGGGTCTACTTTGCATAGTGTGTACATAAAAAAGTGTAATCATGAAAGTTTAAACACAGAGACAAGATCAAGAGAGCTCAATTTTACTGTAAAGAAAAAGTGTTTCTAAAATCTTTAAACATAAAAAGCCCAAGTTCCTTTTGTTTTTATAAAGTGGGGCTGTGAGGATTATTTATGAGCAGTGAGTATCTTACCTGTAGTAGATTTTGGTCAGGGTTATCTTGGTTTAGAAAATCAGAAAACAATTCACAAGAGGAAGTTCAGCTAACTGCTACACATAGCAGTCAAACTCTTTCAGCTAAAACAACTCAAAGTCAAACAATTCAAGCTTTCAGTTTTGGAAATGTTATTGCTGCTATTTTCACAAACATTTGAGTTGCTATGCCAACTGAGTGCAATGTGGGGCTAAACATATCCCATTGCAGATCGGATGAGTCTGCCAGGAGTTTTAAAATCTATTTAATCAAAATGTTCTGATTTAAATCCACACTTGCCTTTTCGCATAGAAAGCCAAAACATGTTTTTCGAACCTATGACATCAAGCTCATCAGATGTAATAACAACAACTACAATGGCAGACTACATTAAGCTTTCTGATCATGCTTCATGAATTATTTACTGATTTTTTTTTTTGTACTTTTAATGCACAATAATAGAACAACATATAGGATTGACAGTTACTACAGCATTTGAGTTCACTTTAGTTTTTGATGTGGACGACAAAACTTCTACAAATAACATTGTATTTAGAAGTATATTTTAAGAAATAACATTCTTTTCTCAAAACTATCTCCATGTTGACAAGATCTTAGTAACTCCTACATAATTATGTGTAACAACATGGGTGATGTTTGAGAGCAAAGTGACAAAATAAATGAGTTTCTTGCAAGAAAGGAGGAAGAGTAAAAATTTTAAATTTTAGTTTTTGCTCAAACTACTCCAACAAAACGCTTTCAAATGGCCCTGCTCATATAGCTGTTACGTCAAATCCCCCAGAACAAATTAATTCAATTCTCTGAACTGAAATCACAGACTGTTGTCAACTGTAAGTAAATACTGACTACTAATAAAGCTCCACACAACCTCACCTTAAAAACTCTGAACCATTTAATATTGGTGTCATTCATCTTGGTTTTAAAATCTTTATTTATATACATGACAACTAACTTTCTATTGAGTTGAACTTAAAAGATCAGAGAACAATGAATAGAATTTTTAAACATACATTAAAAATAAAGTAACATAAAGTTTATAAATAAAACCCAAAATAAGAAGGAAGTAGGAGGAGATACTCACAGTCCACCAGGAGGGTGTTGGGCTCCAGCTGTGGGTGGAGTCTCCCATACGCTAAACTGTCACTCATATTTTTATGTGAGGAGAGAACGTTCATCAGAACCTGCGCAGGATCAAAATAGAGGAAAATTAACTTGCAGGAACAAAATTAAAGTGTATTTTGACAGTAGAATCTCTAACACATACAAACTAAACTGATTTTACATGTTCTTTTGCAGCACTTACAAAATCAGTTAAGAAACAAATATTTTTATTTCTGTCTCCATATTATTAATAGCAGTAAATACATAATCAACCTGTGTGATGCCACTGAGAGCTTTCTCTCCATTGGATGATCCAACCGCTACATATGTGCCACATAACCCCACAGCTGGCCTCACAGCTGTAGGCATCAGGAAGGACATGGGTCTTTTTCCAGCCTGAACGCTGTTATGCTACAAAAAAATGACAAAGAATGAGTAGCACAAGAAGCAGAACCAAATCCATCATTAGTAAATAATTTACAGAAAGATGACAGCAGTGTTTACCGGGTTAGGTAATGAGCTCTGTGTTTTATTCGGCCAGGAAAAGCCCAGAATCTGGCTGTTTAAAAGGATTCCTGAGGAAGTTACTATCCCACTGCCGAACGGTTTGTTTAATGAGCTAAAAGAAAGAATGGGAAGAAAGGAAAGGAATGCTGTTATATCAATTAACTTTTAAATGTCTGAGGGATTTTGTTAAACTTGTTTAAAATTTTAAATACCTCATGACTGACACAATGTGGTCATCCGGGCCCATGACCATGACCTGAGCTGCTGCTGCATCGTCCTCCAAGCTAAATGATGTGGTGTAATGACTTACAGGGAAAGCTTGAGAGTTGCTGATCATCTGGCGAAGCAGCGAAGCCTGAGACTTACTAACAGATTGGAAGACAGGAAATCTCTTAATGAAGTGGAATAAAGAAATGCAACATCTACTTTATAATGATAAAAAGATGAAGTGATCTCTACCTCAGCATCTTGGCAACAATCTCTGAGACAGACATGTTATATATAGGGTCTCCCAGCTCACTAGCCATGCCCAACGCTATCTTCACAGTCTGAAAAGTTACAGTTTAACAAAATAAAAAAGTGAATTCATCTCATAATCACACTGTTTGATGGATACTAAACAGTGGTGAAATCCTTATTACCTCTGCGATCCAGTGGTAGGTGCTGTTTCTCGGCACCTGGCTGGTGATGTTGAACCCTTCAAGGATGTTGAGTGCAGTGATCAAGGCAACGCCTGCATGTGGGGCTGGTGAAGTCATGACATGATGTCCTTCAAAAACACCAACAGAGCACAAGATGGGAGATTTCATTGTTAATAAACATTGGAAAAAGATGCACGTTAACTATAAAACCCAAATGCAGTAAAGATGCTTTAAGTCAGTTTAATAGCACATAAATAAAATATTATGATATTGCATGTGTGCAAATTAAATAGTCAAAGTCATTTAGATGTTTAGAGTGTTTCTGTAAATCCTTAGATATGAATTATTAAAGAAAACATACCCTGATAGGTGATTTCTGCTGGTTTTTGTAGAACCGTGCTGTAGTTTCCAAAGTCATCCTCAGTCAGCACGCCTCCTCTTGCTTGCACCTGTTAAAAAGGACCCGATGATTCATTCTGATCTGAAGTATTATTTATACTCTGATGCTCTAGAACAGTAGTTCTTCATTTGTTTTATTACAAGTGCCATCTCAGAAAATACTAAGCTCTTCTAAGTACAAGTTTACAAAACCATATTAATATCTGACACAAAGGAGCGAACTGGTCAAATTAATTGTGGTTGAAGCGTCCAGTTTAAAGCTAGCAGCTCACTAGGTTCCCACTGGTGACACACGATGAACAACATTCATAAGAAAATGTCATAAATTCTCTTAAAATTTACATGGGGGGGTTTCTCAATTTCCTTGTCTAAATCACAGGGTCTTGCTTTTTTGCTGCTGTAAAGTTTGGAAAATCTGAAAAAACAATGTTCTCTCAAAATAATTACAAAGTCATTGGGGGCATCAGGAACCCTCCTGAAACCTGCATGGAGTTCTTCTCAATTTAGACTTCATGATTCAAAAAAATAAAGGCAATTTTTCGCAGTGTTAAAGACCAATGAAACCAATTTGTGACTCATTCTACACAGAAAAAGGAAACTGACATTCCAAGTGTGAAAAGATAGTGAATAAAATGATAAATTGCAACCAGATGAAGACGCTCATCTTTTTGATGCTCTCTGCTTTTCAGTTTTACATCACAGTTCAGCTTCTTATAGTTAATTAGCTTGTTTAACCTCTAAACAGAAGAAAATTCTTCTGAATATCACTCAAGAAATCCTAAATCCCACCAGTTGTGCTAGCACAGCAGCTTCAGAGCCGAAGCCCTTGAGGATATTTTTCAGTGAAATGCATAAAAGAAATGGTGTATAAATATTTCCTCTTCAGACTGAGGGTTTCATATTGCTCAGAAACACAAGGTGTCACCTTGCAGGGTGGGGACCTTCTTAGCGATAACGATCAGGAACAAGGTGTTCTCATTGTTTGCATGTTATTATTGCACATTATTAGCTGTGGGCTAACATTAGCCCTTCAAACAGAGACTGAAATATAAACTAACCAAACAGCAGTAGCTTGAGGCCACGTCAGTGTGTACAGTACTTTCAAACAGCAGGTAAGCATCACTGAATCAGTTCCATGTCATTTACTGATAAGATGGTGATGATCTTCTTCTCCTTTAGAGACAGTCAGCTGTGTGAAAACCTCCATTTTGTGATTGAAGGATCATGCTCTCTGATTCAGCTTTTATAAGTAACAAACAGAACAGCAATCATTCCTGTTCCGAAGCACCTGCAGCTGGTAGAAATGTTGCCTCACAGGAAGAAGGTCTTGGGTCTGAAACTCAGCTCAGACCTTTCTGCATGGAGTTTGCATGTGTGGGTTTTTCTCCAGGTTCCTCCCACAGATCAAAAACACTAATGTTAGATTAACTGGCAACTCTAAACTGACCCTAGGTGTGAGTGAATAATTGTTTGTCTCTATGTGGCCTAACTAGCAACCTCTCGTCCAATGGAGACCCTGCTCTGCACCCTCTTTTTTGCCAGCTCAGATTCTGGTGAATGTAGTCTCACTTTTCACGTTACCATTAATTTAAATCTGTAGGGGATCCTGTCTAGTGATGTTGGTGATATCTAACTGTAGCTCTGACCCTGCAGAAGAAGCTATCAGCCTATTGATTGACAGCTCAAACAGCCAGGGAGACGGGAACAGAGTCAGAACGTGTGGCCTCAATTCGCACAGCACGCAGTGGTATCACTGTGTATGTGAAGACATCTTGTAGGGCATTATGAGCAGACCAGCAACACAAAGCACACAGGGGGAAAAAAAGCTGCTGAAGCCAACAGATTCAGATAAGAAACACACAAAAATAAATAAATAAAATTCAAAGCTGTAGTCCAAACAGTACCACAACTTCACAGCTTGCATTACTCCCCACACAATTTGCATCAACTCTAACAGATCAAAGAGTAGAGTGATGTCATCAAGCATGGAAATGAAAAAGAATCTTACACATAAAATATTTGGGCTGATTTGATTTTGTTTTATCATTGTACCTAAGCGGTAAAATGTTTTAATACTTAAAATATGACATTTTTCTTTGTTAGATTGAAATCCCATTTAATTAAAAAAAAAAATTATTCAGACTTCTTTAAGAAAGTGATAAATTATTATCCCAATTAGAGAAAAGCATTTAATAAGTCAAGTGAAACCAGACGCTGTGCTTGCAGGTTAAAAATGACTCGGCATGGAGGCCATGCAGAATTCATGAATTCTTATATCATCAAATTTTTAAAAATGTTCCTTACTGCAGACACCATTTCCTGCACCAGTTTGCCAGTGTAGAACTCTGATATTCCTTTAGCTGCAACAGCATCCAAAATGGCAGCTAAATCAAGGCGTCGGGTGAACAGGCCAGGAAGGGGAGCCTGGCCGTTGGGGAGGAACAAATCCAGGAATGCCTCTGACATGTTTTGGTTCTTAACTTTAGACAGAGCTTCAGCTGAGGAGGGAGGGAAAAAAAAGGAGTTAGATGAGATGAATGCAAAAAATTTGCAGGGTTTCACTTTATTATAAGCAACAAGGAACTGGGAGACCAGGACTGTTTTTCTGTGCAGGCATGAGATTAAAGATGGCGACTTGGCTCAGTTTCTGATTAAATAATAATCTATAATTACCCAGGTCATGAGTAACATTGAATCCGTTTTTGGCCACATCTGCTGCCATGGAAACCACATCCTTCCATGGTAACCTGAAGAAACAAAGATAGCATAAATGCATCTAATCAAGGAAGTGAACTATTATTCCACAATATTTTACAATTTACAATATAGTGCATGTTTTTAGTGCAGTTGGTGCAGCAACTAAGGCATCTAAAACAAGATAACAGCACAATGTTCAAGTAATTACAGCTCAACAATCAAAGTACCAGGAACAAGAGTCTTTTCTCAGACAAACAGATATTTTCATTTAACCATAATATTTAACTGAACTCAGCTGTTTAAATTAAATCTGTTAAGGGAATTTGATTTATTGTTGAGTGACAAAGTGAATTCTAATCATTTTATTTAAAAAGGTAGATTTTACAGAGACCAGAGTTGTAATGATAAACAGTGTGTAGAGATAGAATAGAGAGTTTTTAAATGAGTACCTGCCATAAAGCTGGTGCGCCTGATGCATCCCACTGAGCATGCCTGGAACTGCCACTAGCAAGCCAGACTGGAAAGTAACATAAAACCAATGTGCAAGTGTTAGTGACAGAGCCACACCTCTGGCTTACAGTTACAGGAAAAGGATAAAATAATGCTTACATTAAGCTCTAGGTTTGTTAGCAGTGTGTCCTCATGCACAGCAGACGGCGCGGTCTCTCTGAAGTCAATGACTCTCGTTTCATTCTTACGGATGTCATGCACCAGCATGACGCCACCTCTAAACATAAATAAAAACATTGGCGCAAGTTTAATNAAAAACATTGGCGCAACATCTTGATGATTAACCTGTTTAGCAGCTTTATTTATGTGCTTTGAACTCACCCTCCTATGCCAGAGGTGTGGGGGTGGACGATTCCCAAACAGAGAGCAGCCGTGATGGCAGCATCGACGCTGGAGCCCTGCTTCCCCAGAACGTTAAAACCAAGAGATGTACACTGAGCTGCATCAGTCACCACTGCTCCCTGGTTAAAGACCTTAAACGTACAAAAATATTAATCAAACATCTTGTGTGGGAGGGAAGAAGCACGCGGAAGAGCACATAATCTTATAATTACTCGTCTGAGGTTGCAACATGGCGTTAAATACACCAGTACCTGTGGATCGCCAAAGTAGATCTGCATTATAAGAGCTACGGTGACGCCTGTAGCAAAGGTGAGACAGGCTGTGATTATGACTGTCAGTCCATCTCGCTGACAGGCGCAGTCCTCAGTGAAGGGGTCTGTGGTGGTCTCCCGTAGCGACGCAACATCATGGCTCGCCAAATCTGAAGCCGAGGACGGGAGACGCTGGAGACGAGCCGACTTCAGAAACAGATCTGGGTCTGAGGTGAAATAAAACAAACACCAAGAGTCACTGATGAAAGAAAAGCACTCACACAACATTTCTTCTATAACAAACATACAAAAACCTAAAATAAATTAAATAAAAACTTATTTATAACAACAGCGTTGAGAAAACAGACTAAATGACCTCTCTTCAGAATAGGAAGCGTATTGCATCGTGACATCCAACATCACCAACACACCTGTATCCTGCTCGCTCAGAACGTTGTCATCATCTTTCCGAGACTTCTGAGTGTTTTCTCCAGACATCACGTCATCCTCCGGCAGCCTGGGGAAGCTGGTGATGCTCATGTAGTCCACCGGAGAGTAGGCGCTTCCCAGGGTCGTCTCTGGATTAGCATCCTTATCCAGCCCACTTCCACCCGGGAATCCAGCCACACTTTCCTGATTAGGGCTCTGCATGCCTACTCTTGACTCTGCAGTCACACAGTTATGTAAATCTTTGTGGTACCAACGCGTTATCTCATCAACTAGTTCAGTTCTTTAAGTTTCTCATTATAAAACAATTCTCCTGCAGGGATTTGTAGTTTCATGTTTGATGTTGGCAGCTTTATAAAAAATCACTGCAGGCGCCTCCTCTTTGGGAATACTTTAACAGGCCAAGACACTGGTGGATGGATCCGATGATGGTGCATTTTCTTCCACCTGCAGAAGAAAAAACATTTAGATTTTCTAGTTTTACTCGAAGGATTTCCTTGTAAAAGCTCTGAGCTTCACTTGTAGG
The DNA here is from genome assembly GCA_006937955.1 of Pachypanchax playfairii. Classification (NCBI taxonomy): domain Eukaryota; kingdom Metazoa; phylum Chordata; class Actinopteri; order Cyprinodontiformes; family Aplocheilidae; genus Pachypanchax; species Pachypanchax playfairii. The sequence continues at coordinate 1,458,119 of SSNP01000007.1, read as the reverse complement.
CTAGAAGATGAGCAACCACATAGTCTAAAACAAATACCGACATGCGACACTGTGTTTGACTTGATCTCTCTACGTGCACGGCATTGTTTGCTAACATTATAAACAATATTAAAACCCGGAGAGCTTTCGATAATGCTAATATCGTGTTCCGTTTATATTCACCGCGTTGCTACAAGCTAACACGTCTCTATGGTTTCGGGTTTTAATAGCCTTAATATGTGCTAATGTTACTCACCGCTGTCGTAAAATTCAAGGAGTGGAACAGAAGTAATGCTCGGCGGTATTATTTAATGTTTAGACGGAGCAGGTGAGATGAAGAGACGGACAGATCTCTGCCATCAGAGCGCCGCAGCGCACCGAAGCTAGCTTCATATTCAGCGTCACAGCAACACGTAGGACTTTAGCGCAATGATACACCTGGAATTTCAACACATAGTTTAAAAACACTTTTAAGGGTTTATAAAACTCCTCTTGTAATACTTTTCTTCTTAAACTACACATACTCTCAGTTGCTTACCTTGCAGTATCTGTCCTAATAACAAACTTACTTCATTAGAGGGAGACTCGAAGATACATAAATAAAACGTCTGTTTGACCCCTAAATCGTTACAGAAGCTTCTCTCAAGCATTCCTCGTGTCCTTCGTCCTATTTTAAGAAAAGGTGAACAGGATGGAGTGGATAAACAGGTCATGACAGGTGCATTGAAACGAGCTCAGGTCCCTCCCCTTTCAGCCTTATTGTTTTCTTGTTCTGCCACCTGATGGCTGCAACAGTCTCAAGGGACGATCAGGAGAGATTTCTTTACGCTCCACAGAGCGGGATTAGTAGTAAAACACCACCAAGTCTTAAGCAGTCTGATAAAATAATAGTGGAACTCAAATCTGTTTGTTCTTGTTTATCAGGCTGATTTTATTGTGCCTGCTGAGTTTCATGTGTAAACTAGTCGATTCTGTATTTACACCTCATTACCACACCCATCTGTTAACTACAGGGAGCTTCATCGCCTCCTTTCAAGTAATTATATTTTCTATTCATAAATACTGTCATCTACTACAAACAGGGCAGGGTAAACATTTTAATGCTGTTCAAAAAGGCACATTTTCTTGTAATTTTTTTAAATGGGTCTTTATCAACAGTTTTTCAAATTGAAAGTTTTTAGTGTTTTTCTTTGTTCTTTAGCTGCATTTCTTTTTACACTTTTTTCATTCTAGTTGGTCCTTCTCGTTTTCCTGGCTTTTTTAAGCAAACAATACTTTCATGGAAACTGGACAGAAACTGCTTAGAAATTTTAAAAACTTCATCGGGAAAGTTCAAAGGAAATATGGGAAGCAGAGGATTAAATAAGTCGCTGGTGTTTTCAAACTTTATCCCAGATGGACCTTTTGCTTTAAACTCACTATAATTTAAGATAATTATACTGACATCAACACTTTCAAACCCTAAACTTGATCATTATTGTGTAGTGTTCAGAAAATTAGCAAATCAGACACACATTTGAGAGGGAATTTTTACAATATCAGACTTAATATAATTTCCTCACCAAAATATTTGTAAAACATGTTGTCTCTCTTGAATAGATAGCTGAGCATGCATTAATTAAACATTATCAGTGACAGAACTCTAATAGTCCTGGATTTTTTTCATATATTTATTGCTGAACATTTTTTTTTATCTTTCATTCCATTTATTTTAATGCTCAGTTACATTCCGTGATTGCGGTGCAAATAATGACACAGGATTCAGGTCTTAACCTGAGTATTTATTTGTTGTCTGTATTTTTCAGGGCTTTTTTGTTGTTGTTGTTTCTTTTTTTTATTATTTTGCCAGTAACTGTGTTTTCTGAGTGGATGCTGAGAAACTTCATTTGTTGATTTTTGCATAGGTCTCACCTGTCAGTGGACAGCAGTCCACTTTGGAGATGGAGGATTAGTACATCACAAAAATCATGCAGGAAAAGGTACAATCACCACAGATATCAGACACACCAAATTTCTCATGTTTATATATTTCCTTTTTATGTGGCAAGGGTTGTACTGACTGAAACGTGTAATGCGCGTGAAATCCTGAAAGTATTTTGAAAGCTGCCATTGTTTTAGAGCACAACATGAAACATAAGAAACTTCCCAGACATTCAATGCTTTTTGTTTAAAACATCCTACTGCTGAACAACTCTTCTAACACATATATGAGAAAATACAAGCATTTATATAGAATATTTAGAATACATTTCTTTTTTTTTTTTTAATCACCATAAATAAAAACTTTTGTGTCTCCTGCCTCTTTTTGTCTTTGTGCGCATCCCTCACATCACGTTAGGAGCGACACGTTATAGGTGACGCATTTCCACAGTTTTGGATGACTTACGCTCGAAAAACGACACCGTGATGACGAAAAAAAAATCACCAAAGATGGTAAGAAAAAAAAATAAAATAAAAACACAGAACAGAGAAGGATTTAGACAGCAGTGTTATCTGTGGTGATTTTTATTTATCGATATATATTTACACACACACACATCCACTTTTAATCTATCATTTTACCCCATTTTCACACCCTACATGCTGTTTTTCCCCAACACACAAACACATTTCTCATTCTGAGACAATGTCACTTTGAATAGCAAACAATGGAAGAAAAGAAATCATCTCAGACACCCTGCATGAAGAAAATAAACAGGAAAATAGTCATAATTTCATCATAAATTAACACATTTTGAGTGCACATAAGTTTTTCATTCAAAGGATTACCAGCATAAAGGAAAAATAACAGAAATAAAGGATAAAATTAATAAAATCACACATTCATTATAATTGAAACGATCCAAAAAAAACCCAAACAGAACCAGAGACAGTGTGTTTTGAACACAGCAGGGCTTGAACCATGTTGTTTCACTGTGATTCTCACTGACAGGCAGAAGGAGCTGTGCTGTGGACCCTCTGGAGGGCAGTGTTTGCTCATGGCACATAAACTCTGAATCTAGTGCTGTTTTTTTTTGTCCTTTTTCTTTTTTATACTACCATGAAACTGAGCTTAGGGTAAAGACAGTAACGGGTTTGTGGCCCTCGTGATTTGAAAGTGAGCACAGAGGTGAGAAGCACGTCAGATCCTCATCGATTCCACCAGACACAATGCTGAAGACGCGAGTCCTGAGAGGCTTTGACATCTAACGGAACATTAAAAACTGGTTTCTTATATTTACAAGAGAAAATTAAAATGACAAGCTTTTTTTTTTTTTTTACTCCCCACAGGAGAGTATTTTAGCCTTTAGCTCATCAGTTCTCACACACAGTCAGGTTCAAAACAAAAAGAAATAAAATAGAAAAACAAGCACACAGCACACTGCTAAAACTCACAACATGTCTCATTTACAAACATTAGTTTACACTTGAGCACCATTGTTTACTTTTGTTGTTGAATACATATCAGTAAGCTAGATCTTTAAAGTGGATGCTGTTAGAAATGAATGTGCCGACAATCAAATGGGGAGATAATTATGTGAGGCGATGTTAACGGAGTGTCGCACGTTCTTCAGGAGGATGATAGATGCTGAAAGCGATGGAATGGGATGAGATGTTTCCTCTGAGGCATCAATATTTATAGTGAGAAATTTCAGTTTTATGAACAGATTTTTTTCATATGTTTATGTGGATGATGTAGGATCACAGCACACGCTGACTTATTAATCTCACTATTAATAATTGTGATCCAAAAGGAACTTTTTTGTCCTTAAAAGTCTATTTTTTCACCAGGTCCACTTTTCTTTCTGTAAATCTACAAACATTTACAAGCTAACAAAAGACAAACCTAATGAAAACAAAACAAAATAAAGAGTTGCCATCTATACACTTTGCACTATCTGTAGCCCGTCTCACCTTGTAACCCAAAAACAAAAGACAGTTGGGTTACATTACACTTTCCTTTTCCTTCTTCTCCAAATTCACTGTAAATACTCTTTACTCTGTTTTGTACGTACTCTCACCAGCTTCTACGTGCTGTTATCCTTCACAAGAAAACTTTCAGAGCACATTGTTTCTCCTGTGAAACAAGCTGCTTCACATTTCCTTTGACATTATTTTACCAACAAAAGAGAAAACAATGTGTTTTCTGATCGTTCTCCTCCCCAGCGTAGTGTATCATTCTACCTCTTTTCAATGTAAAATTATTTTGAATAAAATCCCTGCTAATATAAAGTTTAAAAAAAATTATGAAGAGTTGTTTTATCTGTTGTTAAGTAGTCTGGCTAAATCAGGAAGAGTTTATTATGTTGACAATTAACTCACTAGATCACCTAACTAGATATTATAGTTATATTTTTTGTGTACTGCAATAAAGAGATTATAATAAAAATGTCTACACATTAGAAAAGAGGGTCAAAACTATCTGCTTGAATCAGTTTGGGTTTAAACAAAGATTTCCTGGACCTCCATTACTGAGTCAAAAATGGGCTGAAAAATCTGAAGTATTCTACCGGTCAGCAAATTTAACCATGTTTGTCTTGAGCTGCAGTACTAATGACCTCAGAGTAAACAACCTCTCCCAGTTTACAGGGACTTTAGTGACAGAAGTTGCGTTTGTTGGGCTGGTGGAGAAAGGTGTTTCTGGCATGAGCTGCATGGCGAGGGACTTGTTCCCTTTCACGGTTTTGACGCTGGATGTGGTTGCGGCTCAGGTGGCGCCGCTCCTTGCGAGCTTTGTAACGCTGGACCCTGGCCACTTGGGTGACTTTAGCCAGAGCGCCAGCCTGGGCAGCTGCTCCACGGCTCACCCTGGTGGGCATAGCACTGTGGGCTGCAGGGGGAGCAGCTGCTTCAGGGCCTCTGCTGCAAAAAAGAAAAAAGATGGCAGGATTCTCATTAGTTATCCTGAAGCAGGTGAAAGCTGAGCATAATATTTGTGAATACTTCTTACCTCATGCTGCTCGCCAGGCTAACAAAGCTTTCCTCCCCCACCACAGAAAGGTTGCTGTTAGAGACCATGGACAGATTGTTCGGGGAGACGTACACGGACATGCTGGGGTGCTCTATGAGCAGGTCCTCCATGGGGCTGGCCTCTGCTGTGGCTCCCTCTGCAGTGAAACAGGGGGGAGGGGTGACAAACCAGCTCTCATCCATGCAGCCTCTCTCTGAGCCTGCCCTACTGGTATCCCCACTGCCCCCACACTCACTCCCAGACCCTGGAGACATTGACGGGGTGGAGCAGGGTGTGGACAGTCTAGCCCGCCTCAGCAGGCTCACGGGTGTTGTGGCACCTAACGGGCTAATACTAGGACAGGACAGGGGGTCTGATGATCCAACCGCACCCCGTGTCCGACCTTTATGTGTCCTACAACGCTTGTTAGGCAGGTGGGAAATGGGGGCAAGGCATTCAGTCCTTGTTTGTGAGTTTTGGTGACCTGATGGCTTACTGTCAGGGAATGATTGTGCAATTAGTAGAGTTCCTGTCTCATCCTCAGCCTGCATCATGCAGTCAGATTCTTCTGAACACATGGCAGGGATGAGATCATGGATGCAACGGCCAATAAAGACAAATATTTCAAATGGGAGGGGAAATATTGCAAAAACATTTTTGCAAACGTGGCAGATTTTTCCCAAAAATCAAATCCATGCGGGATGAAGAGGGTCATTTTTGAAAGGGATCACATACGCACGCGCACACATACCAGTGTGGGGAATATGGGGAAATTTAAAAAAATTGGAAGAGGGGGAAAAAGAGGGGGGTAAGGAAAACACAAAACATAAAGGAGTCACATTGTTAATTGTGTTGACCCTCTAAGGTTGTGACATTATGTTCTGTTGTTCGGCTGACTCCAGAACAGGAAACTAGATTTTATATCAGTATTTCTCTTTGTCATGATCACATCATAAACAAAGTGGAACATGAGGCATGTTCACAGATTTTTAAGTGCTTCTGTCGCTTGACACACAGCACTTTTGTCAAGCAGACATACGGATTAGCACCAGAGCAGTTTTGTCATGACCAGACTTCTTCTGTTCCATCAGCCCCATCTCTACCCTTTACATCTACATCTGAGTTATAAACATCCAAGAATGAGGGCAGGTATCACTCGCTTCACAACACACAGTTCAACTATTTACCACCACAACTCTTGTCTGACTCACCAGTTAGGTTGACGAGCATCCATCCCTCCTCGTCGGCCTCCGTCACACACGGATTGGGTCCCTTCAGCTCAGCTGCCACCTCCTCTACCTCCCCAAACAACAGGTTGCTAAGACGCTGAAACATCGTTGCTTGTGTTGTCAAGTTGTGTTGACTGTGATGTGTTTAGCTGTCTACAAAGAAAAAAAAAGCTATAGCTGCCGTTTTAAAAATCTTTATGTGTGTATGAGTTTAATGTTGTTCTTTGCTTGATTTCCTTATTTCCTCTTAAAGCCCTGCGCTTGATCTTGGATTTGACAAACAGGACTGAACAGGCTTCCGTAGTGCAATTGTAAGGTTTCACTTGGTTTGGAACAAAGGCCTAAGAAAAGGAGAAAAAGAAAGAAATAAGTAGTTCAATGAAACAAAAGGTCATTCACTATTAATGTATTTCTTTTTGAAAGGCTAAAATATGGAATAAAGGTCACTTTTTCAGATGATTCACAAAATCTGTTCTTTTTTTTAAGACATTATTTTTGATTAATGACATCTTTTAGTAAAAGGCTACTCTGCAAAAGTTAACCTAAAATTTCTTATTTCAATTTACATAAACTAAATTACAAGTTGTTTTATGACTTCACAGTTAGTTTAATTATGTTTATAGAGGCAACATTTTCTGATAGATTTATAAATTAATCCCAAATCCTACATGTACATTCAAGTTAAGTTATAAGATACTTGATTTAAAAAATACAAATAACTTTTTTTCTTCATTATTTTATACACATTTATGACTTCTGCTCTTATTTCATTTACTTTTGTTTACTTAAAATGGTATAAGGAGTTCTTGGATGTAAAACAATTTTACGACTTTTTCATCAACAAACTGTAGTGAAAATAGTGGAAAAGGAAAATACAAAAAATACATCAGTCCTCATCTGGTGACCCACAGATATGAGCATATATACACATCAGTTTAATCTGTTAGCATTACCGCATTTATTTTAATGGCTTTTGCTTATATCATACATATATGGTGTATTTGGAATCTATCTGAGTCAGAATTGTGAGCGTTATCAGTGTATTTTGACCATTCTACACAGCAAAATCCTTTAGAGGAGGAAAATTGATTTAATGTGCCCTGATAACTGAGAATACCATGAAAGAAAAGTGTTTTAAAAAAGAAAGAAACTAATCAGCCAGAAAGGAGCTGGTTGGACAATGACAAACCTCCCTTCCCCCTTTAGATTCAGAATAACCAATTAGCACAGTCTCAGGACAGATGGACAAGCCAGAGACGAGGAAGAGGAGGAAGGGATGAAAGAAGGTCAATGAGACCAACTCAAATAGCAAAGAACGTGTCAAGCAGTCAAGAAAAACGTATACATCTTGAAAACAGCTGTGGAAGTAAAAAACAAGTTGCTTGACCATTGAAATGAACATGATGATGTAATGATCATTTCAATGTTCAAAAACCAAGTTTTATAGACTTAAATTATTTAAACTTAAAGGTCAGCATGTGAAGCAGTTACTGTGGAAATACCACTCCCATTCATATAATGCTAACTCCCTTTAAACAGCATTTTCATTTGTGTTTTTTTCTTCAGGTTATGTTACTTTATGAGCACACTGGAATAACACATTTTAGAACATGAGTCTAGTTTCTCCTTAATGCTTCATAGAAGGGATAAATAAATCACAGCTGACATATGTTAGTAATAATTAATGTGCATGGATCAAGTAAACTGTGTGTGTGTGTGTGTGTGTGTGTGTGTGTGTGTGTGTGTGTGTGTGTG